>BQNB010151472.1:3199-14222 GCA_026074375.1 Tanacetum coccineum | reverse complement strand
AATATCTATGTTGCTTTTGGGCGTTAGCGTGACGCGTTTTTACTTGGGATATTTTGTTATCAGTTTACTCACTCGAGGTGAGTTCATAGCCCCATGTTTTACAATTATTAATTTACAAGTTTTTGGGGTGAGTTCATAGCCCATGTTTTACAATTATTAATTTACAAGTTTTTGGGGTGAGAAACATATGCATGTTTTACAAATTGGACGCAAGTGTATATTTTATCATGATTACGTGTTGCCTAAGTAGCGATAACCCACTATGCCCATGAATCATGAACTGTCAATCACTGGAATGTGAGCGCGAGTGATTATAGATAGATCTATTTGGGATTGACCTCCCCGTTCGGGTGACTAGCTATTACTAGAAATAAACGTATATCATGTCGGATACTGGATGTTACGAGTTGAACATCATCACGGGCAGTATAGGCAATATTTACATATTGTATTCAATTATGTCGAGCTTCGGTGTCATGAGCTTAGGTAAACGTAATTGCATTTTGTGATGTCTGCATCTGTTGCATTATCACTGGGAAAGTCTTGCGGTCCTGCATATACATTTACATAAACCTAAGAAATTCACCAACTTTATGTTGACGTTTTTAAATGCAATGTTTTTCAGGTCATTAAGCACGAGGTGTGAAGGATACATTGGTGATTATATTATGAAGTCATGCATTAAAGATTTAGTCGCATTACATTTTGTGTATCTGTTATGGGCTGGAAATCTTTTGTAATAATAACAAGTAAACAAGTAAAGCTTCGGGCTTTTGTAACACATACTTTATTAAATCCAATGTATCAGTTTTAAACGACTTTTTGGTCGTTCTTATATTATCTTGTGTTGTTGATCTGAGAAGTAACACGCCCCGAACCCTTATTCCGCTGCGACCCTATTTGGGGGTGTTACACCCCTCGATAGAAAATGGAAAAAGCATAAGCTTAATCGATGAATTAGGCACTTCTTTATACTTAATCGTGGAAGTAATCTTGTTAAACCAATGAATGTGAGCATGAGGATCTTCTTTCTTAAATCCGTAAAATTGTTTTCAAGTTACAAGATTTAGAAGACCATGTTTAAGATCAAAATTCTCCGCGAGAATAGCGGGAATAATGATAGCATCTCCGTAACCCTCGGTGGGTGCTTGGAGTAATTCCTCCATAGTACGTTGATCGGCCATCGTAACTACGGGAGTCTCTTTAAGAGAAAACGGTTCGACTCTTTGCTTGGAACATCTACGATTACGACGTTTTGGAGTCGTGGAAGATTCGACAATTAAATTCGATGAAGAGCGGGTGCGCATGCACTAAAAACAAAATAAGAGAAATAAAAAGAAAAATATTTTTGTAACCGATAATCGAACAAGTGTACGGTAGTTCTCTAGAAAACGTACAAAGAAGCGGAGGAGCGAGTAAGCGTGAAGCGTTTTAAAAACCTTTTCCTTTCGGGTCGAAGATCGTAGGATCAACCCACCTTATACCTCTCTTATAGTTTGTAATCTAAAGGTGAGCCGATTTCACAAGTGACACAACAGTTGTTTTTGCTGTTTTTTAATTTTTTTTTGGTATTTTAAATACTTTAGGAAAAGTATTTTTGGTTTTTCTAATAAATCTACGAAAATAAATCGAGAAAAATAAAATATTTTTGTATTTTTTAGTTTTATATAAAAGAAAATAAAAAAACGATAACTTCAAGAGGAAGGGTCTTCAAAACACTAATCTTCAAACTTCAACGCAATATTCGTTTCACACTTCCCCGACAACGGCGCCAAAAACTTGATTCGATACAAATAGTCTATATAAAATATATTATATATCCTAAATATCTCAAATTAGTAATAGTATAGTGAGTATCCCGTTTGATATAAAAATTGCTTGAGGACAAACAATATTTTTATCTCCCAGATGTCATATCCCGACGAAGTGTGAATTTGAAAACCTTGTTTCGGTTTGTGATCGTGTGCTTGAATAATCAATATTTTAGGTTTGGTTTCTAAATCTAATAACACAAAGGAAAAAACAAATAAAGGCACGTTAAACTATAAATTAAAACAATCTAAAAACCTAACGACATTTAAAAGTAATTAAACACTAATTAAAACTAAATAAGCTAACTTAATTAATTAAAAATGACAAATTTCAACCTAAAAAACTCAAATTGCAAAATTTTAAACTAAAATGCTTTAAACTAATTTTTAAAAATATAAAAATAGTTTTTTGTTTTTTAAAACTAATTAAAACTATTTTCTAAACTAAATATTACTAAAAACTAAATTGAAAATACTAAACTTAATCCTAAATTTTTTGAGAAAATTTACAAAAATGCTTTAAGCTAAAAGTGAGTTTTACAAAGAAAAAGAAACAAATAAGCTAAAACTAATAAGCCAGGAAAAATCAAATAAGAAAAATAAGCTAAACTAAAAATGCATATAATAAATAAATGTAACAAGAGTCTAAAGAAAAAGACAACCCGGGCGCATTGGTAAGGTGTTGTGTGTGTGAAGGGCAGGTCACAGGTTCGAGTCCCGTGACACCCATTTTTTGAAAAACATTTTTTTAAGTTTTCTTTTTGAAAAAGCTATAAACCTGGTAAAAATAAGCAACTTTAATAAATAGACTTAATACTAAAACTTATTAAAATGCTAGAAAAATGCTGAAAAGGGTAACAATTGCTTAAATAAGACTTAGGGGCACATAGCTTAAACTGTTATGCTTTTTAAGACTGAATAAGCTAAAGGTAAAACAAAATAAGCTGAAACTGATACTATCCTAAACTTAATGAGCTATAAAAACTAAAAATAAGCAAAAAAACAGCTAAAAAGCATTTAAAAGGGCAATAAGACAGATTACTTAAAAGGACTTAAGATGACTTTTGACAAATTTTAAGCTAAAATTTTGAGCAAATAAGCACTAAGGAAAGGCTAATAACTAAAAAAAGATGAACACCTATACCCAAAGGACACAAATAAGCTAGAACTCAAAACCTAAGCTAAAGAAATAAGCTAGAAAAGAAAACTTAAAATGACAGACTAATCTACTTATTTTTTGTCTTTTTCTTTAAAAATAGATGAGACTTAGTAGCTAAAAATTAAGACTCAAAAGTAACTTTGATAAACTAAAAAGCTAAACACAGATTAAAATCAGACCAAAATAAGCTAAGAGCAACCAACATCAATCAAAGTGAAGCTAAATTCTAAGCACAATGTGATCTTCAAATAAGGATTTTTAGACAAAAACCAACTATTACTCCTAAACTGTTTTTGATTAAGAAAAATCTAAAGGTTTTTCCTGAAGCTTTTGACTCAAAATAAATATGCAATGATGCATTACAAATCAATTTAGCTCACAAAAACAATACCTCAATTCGGATTTTAAGAGAATTCACAAAATAACCAGTTTAAGTCATTTATAAACTGACAAACTTGAAGTATTGATAAACTAAACTAGAAAACTTATCAAAACCTATTTTGAGCTTATGAAATCTACTATTTAGAACATTTTAAAGGTTATGAAACTGACTTGATTGCCTAGAGCAAGTTAAACATGATTATACCCTATCAATCCTCCTTATGCCAAAACCTCTTTAATATTAGATTTAACATTTTTAAGCTGAAACAGACTAACTTAAGCTATGAATTACAAAAACAGTTAAAGAACTAAGATACTAAGAGACAAATAAGCAATTACCCTAAGAGAATAAGCACAAGGAAATAAGCTAAGCTTATAGGCAGATTTAACTAAGAAATAAGCAATTTGATATAAAACTAGAATAACACTAATCCTAATGATGAAAACTTAATATTTAAGACAATAATAGCTAAACTAAGACATATAAGCACTAATAAGCAACAATAAGCAGAGATTAAGCAGATAAGCAGAACAATAAGCTAAAACAGAAATTTAAGCTAAAAGAGTAAAGGATAGTGTACCTTGATCCCAGCTCAAACAGGGATCAAAAATTGCTCTTAGAGAGCTTAGATCTACAAGCTAGCTTAAAACATAAGCTCTGAATAAGCACTATAAGCCCTTCCCTTTCTGGCTTATCTTCCAAGTGGCTTATTCAGTTGATTTGAGTGGATTTTTGGTGAATGACTTATTCAGTTTAGCTTAAAACAAGCTAAACTGAATATGAACTAGCTTATTAGAGTTTAATGAGCTTATTAGGTGATATCACAAATCATTTTAAGCTAAGATTTACATAATAGCAAAACAGAAATTAAACACAATTTAAAAGCAAACTGAATTTTATTAATGATAAAAGGAGTTACAATGCTTTGAAAGGAAAATACAGTAATTAAAAAGACAATAAGTTAAAAATGACTACAATAAGCTAGATTAAAAACTACTAAGCTAGACAAAAACTACTTCATTTCTGTGTGAGCTTTCTCCTCTATTTATAGCAGGAAGAAGAAGGTTCTAGGAGGAGGAGCGTCCTTGAAGCATTTCATCTCATCCCTTGAATCATAACCGCCTTAGATCAATGAATCATAGCACTTGATTGCCTCCACGTCTAATCCACCAATCATTGTGCTCAGGATCGCCAGCGTGGCTTTAGTGAGTGTCAGAGGTGTCAGAGATCTTCTAGAAACTCATGAGTGTGTAGGTGAATGAGTTTTACCCTGCGTGAGTGAATGGGAGGGAAACGGAGAAGAAGCACAGTAATTTGTTTCATCATTTTGACCATGTTATACTTGGTTTGACTTTGAAACGGATATAGATTGTTGGGCTTTTATTTCTCTTTGGGCTTGGACCGTTTATGGATAAGGTTTAATGGACTTGTTCATTAATAAAAAGGCTTAAGAATAAAAGGCTTATACTCTTATCATTAGTGGGATGACTCGACCCATGAAACGGGTACGGGTTGGTCCATTTATAATAAAATATTCTCTCGGCTTCGTTTTCCCATTCTTCCAATCTTGTGCTCGGGTTTTGTCTTTTTTGGCATCATTTTTGTCCATTTTTGATATATTTGTTACTTGCAAGACATAATTCACAAAACACACATATACAATGCATTTTTCATATATTTTTAGTCTTTTAAGCTCATTTTAACAAGGAAAAATGATATGTGATTAAACACATATCAATTACCCATTTCAATCATAATTCATATATAAGCACATATACCACATTGCACATCTTAAACCACTCCAACTTAACATATAAAGGATGCTCCATCAGATAACTACTTACTTATATCAAAATAAAATTGAAACAACATAAAGGAACGAAAGTCTCGTAATAATTCCCAAAATATGAAATATCCGAAAGAAATAATCAATAACAACATGACGAGGTAAAGGACGGGATAAACTTATGTTGGGCCTCGCTTGGGTTTGACTTTGCCTCCGCAAGAATCACCTGACTCGTCAGGTCCAGCCCTATTACGCGCATCCGACAAACGATCAACTGTCTTATCTCCGTTGGTTCTACAAGAGGCTCCTTATAACGCTTAAGTCCAGTTGGGAAAAGGGTTCCCCAATGAGACTTCTTACGGGTGGGGAAAACATAGCTAAAATACTAAGAAAGTAATACATATCATAACAGATAATGGTAGGCAAAATAACTAAAATGACAACTTAGCAAAATACGAGATATATAAGGTATGCAAAATTAGGGGGGAAGCATAGCAGTTATAGCATCAAACACTTAAACCCTAAATGCATCTACAAGAAGGACCCCTAGGTTATAGTCTAGGCTCAACCACCTACTTCTTTATAACCATTGGCTCTGATACCAATCTGTCACACCCCGCCAAGGCGGAAATGCGAGGTACGACGAGAAAGGGAATCATCACAACATATTGGCTTCTATATAGAGAAACTAAAACATGCATAAAATACAAGATATAGACACACAGTGTCATGAAAATACCCATACATATCAACAAAATCCAAAAGGCGTCTGACATTGAAATGAAGGCAGTTCATGTCAACGTCATGACATGCAAACATTTAAACATTCTAACAAAACAAAACAAATAACATTCATCATCCAAAACAAATAACGAAATCTAGATAACTAAACTTCATCAGCTGCCTACGGTCCATCTAGCCACTTTTCCTAACTTTAATCTCATCCTGCTGAATACCTGAAAATGATGCTTATACATCAACATAATGGTTGGTGAGAAACATAGGTTTTCAGATACACATATTCAATCCATCCCAAAACAATTTATCCAATTACTGTGATTATAAAACAATACTTTTGCATGACAGTTATGCTAACTAACATATAAGCTAACATGCAATTCAATCCAATCAATCATTCAAACACCAAGCAGACGACCTCAATCACTCTTGGATCATACAAAATCTATTTCCCTCTAGCTTAGGCCATGGATATCCGCAAGTAACCCTCTTGACTAGGCAATAATTCCTTCCACTAAACAGGCCATGGATACCCGCAAGTAACCCTCCTGACTTAGGTCATACATCAATATCACATCAAATAACATGTAGCACGTAACGCATATCAGTCACATAATAGTCCATGCATTTACACTAACACATAATCACAGAAATTTAAAACTCGTTTCAACACTTGCGTCATTTCCATCCCAAGTTTAAAACGCAATAAAAAGTGGGACTATGTAACTCACCTGAATGCTCAAAACATAGCTTCCAATTCCTATCACGTAACTATAAAAATAAATAAACACGATTACACGTGACCAAGCTAAAAGCTCTAGTCCATGTAACATACATATGATGGATGTCAATGGGTTTGATTAACCATCATGGGTCACCCCGCAAGTAACCCTCGAATTTGGTTAGCTACACTCTGAGGATGGTATCTGGTATTTCCCTAATTGTAGTTCACTACGGCTGCTGAAACATATCCTTGAATAAACCTTACTTGCTGATCTTCATAAATTATACCAAAAATAACCTAAGTTCATTTATGAGTTTACTAACTACCTTGTGATTCCCAAGTACTCATTACATGTTCAACTATCCCAAATAAAATCCAACTTCAAAACTGTCCCAATTCGGATCTGATTGCACACTAAAATGTATGGCCCTAATTATCATACTTAGACACACAATCTGAAGCTATAGTTATATGGTTTCTTTATATACATATTGAACCTAGTCACGGTAGATTGGCTAACCTTAATTCCACTTTTAAGTTAGGGTTTTACCCTCCCAAACCTGACCTAATTCTGACCCGTATTCACTATTTTGATAACTTTTCTTGTAACCAACATTTAACCAACTTCCAGAACTCAAAATCATTTGAGGCCGGACTTTTTGAAAAATAGACTCTTTGCGAACAAACAATATAAGCTCTTGAATCATACAAATAACACGTTTTCTAAACATCCCCCTTTTAAAAAAATATCATCAGTTTTTAACACAACCCTAATCTGCAAAACCCTAAATCAGATCTACGCATACCTAACATGCAACATGCATGATCATAACCCTAAACTAACCCTAATCATCATTCCATCATTAAAGCTCATATATAATCTGTATTTTATGTAAACCCTAGATACATCATAAGTCTTGTTACATGATTGCATAATTATAACTACGTTAAGCATACTTACCTCTTGATTTCTTGATCCTAACATCGATTCTTGGTTACTTCTTGATCAAAATTCTTGGTTACTTTTTCTTAGGGATGGAGAAGTCGACACCTAGGGTTTTAGGGCTGAATGAGTCGTGTTTTTTGATATATAGGCTAAGGGATAACCTATCTAATTAACTAGCATCTTAATCCTACTAAAACTCCTTTAGATAAGGCCCAAAATCCTTTTTCTTTTCTTTTTCCTTTCTTGGGCCGATTTTATATATACATACATATATTTATTTATTATTTTTTTTATTAAATTACTATTTACATTACCTTAAATTTCTACAAAAATCTACACTAATTTGGGTAAACCTTTTTACATAAACGCTACTTACTAAACTTTCTAAAAATAACTTTTCATTTCACATTTCACTTTCCATTTTTGGAAAGTTTTCTACAAACTTCCATATTTCACTCACTTAACTCATTTTCAAAATGACACATTTCCCATAAACGCTTAACACAAAATCATCCAACTATTGACGTAGCATTGCCTGCAATACGCCATTCCTTTCCATTATCACTACACGTGAACAAATGGAATACTCATCACCAAACACAAACGCACTCAAAATGAGATAATCATACACCTCAAAATGATATTATACACCTATTTAAACCACTTAGCATACATATATAACACATAGCACATAAGAAATCGAGTAAAACGAACTCTTAGCCATTTCTAAAGGTATCACTAACCTAATTAAATCACTGATCTCACATTGGGCTTGGGCTTATATCTTGGGATTGGACTGAATGGATTGGATTTTATACTTTTTTATGGACTTGGACTATCTTTTGTATAGTTTGAGTATTTATAGGCTGACCCGGCCCAATAAATGGGTACAGGTTGGCCCATTAAAAATGAATACGCTTTCGGCTTCGTTTTCTCACGCTCTTCCAATCTCGTGCTTGGTTTTGTCCTTTTTGGCTCTATTTTTGTCCTTTTGTGAATATCTGTTACCAGCACAACACAATTAACAAAATAGACAAATACAATATATTTTCTATTCGTTTTTGGTCATTTAAGCTCGTTTTAATAAAGAAAATTGATATGTGATTAAACATATATCAAAAATCCCCCATACTATGCTATTGCCATGTCCTCACGCAATGTCATAAATACACATAGAAAACTAAAAATTTCAACCTTCTTAGACTAATTATCTCGAAAAGTAGCTAAGTGTTCATCTAAGGGGATTAAGAAATCGCTAGTTTTAAAGTGCCCCATTTTACCATTTCTTTATATATTATTATTATTATTATTATTATTATTATTATTATTATTATTATTTTAAAGGAAACTGAAATTTTTGACTTTCATTATTTAATCATAACTTTTAGGATCATGGAACAAGAAACACTTTTAAATAGTGTCCAAAAGGATAAATTCATCATCCTCGAGTTTTCACCCGCCCAAACCAAGCTTAAAAACGAAATCATTGTTAAATACAAGTTAAGATGCTAACACTACTCATAAATGCAAATTGTGTACGCATAGCTACTTTCCGCTCCCTTATTCCTAAATCCTCTAGGGATTTTATTTTTATTATTAGTGACAAATAAATTATATCCTTATTCATATAAAGTAAACCCGGTTTAGACCATAATTAGTTTGAAATCCTTTCCTAAAGAGACTATATGGTGAGAATAAGGTCCACATTAAGGTTCTAATTTTGCATGATTTAGGGGTTATCCTTTGTATTTCACCGAAACAACTCAAATACGAGTCCAGAGACGTAGGCTTTAATTTATTAGATAACCCCGCGAAGTCGATAATTTGGCTTTATTATTATTATTTATTGCAACATGATTAAGCCACGGTCCATTAAGCAACTGCACATCGTAATTCGAGCCGACCATGGCCCCAGGATCCTTATTTCGACCAGGAGATCTCGACCTTTTTAGAAGAACTGCCATATCAGTATGACAGCCCGACCAGGTCCAGTAAACTTTATCAGTCTAGGATTTTATTATTATTATTATTACATCCACCCTTTAAACGACTGCCACATCGGTATGCGAGCCGACCATGGTCCAGTGGTTTTATTTCGGCTTCGGTTTATTACATTATTATTATTATTTTTGTAGCCAAATTTCAAGTCATGTGGTCTTTTAACTACCTAGACAACGGTAGCGAGCCGTCAGGAATCGGTAGCCTATTTTCCCACAACACTGACAAAACCTCGATGTGTACCTTAATTTCACCAGAAGAAATCTCTACGAAGGGATTTAAACTAAGAATCGCAAAAACCAAAACAACTTTATTTATTTAATAATTATATAACGTTTATTAAGCTGGTGGGAGCAAAAAGCCACAATTAACCTCTATGAGCTCTAAAGAGATCCAACTACTCCACGCTTAGCATCTAACTTATATTAAACTCTATCATTTTTCGTTCTTCGCAAATTTAAAATCTTTAATAAAAAGATCCGTGAATAGTCTAATAAAATCAAGCTTTGCATATTTAAAGTCTATTATGGAAACTTGCAAACTCTTGGCTTTTTCAAGCTAGAATTCGTATTTTAAAGCTTTTTGTATAAAAGACTAGCAAAAGTTTTAATTTATATAGGTTAAGGGGCAAGCTAGAGTGCAACATGCTCGAACAAGTCAAAATTTATTCTTGTTCTCACCATCAGAAAGTCAATCATTTGTGTCAAATCACTTATTTTATTTTTGAAAATTTTTAATTTTGGCATAAAATCACATATTTTTGGTATTTTGGTGGCAAAACGGGGTTACGTAAAGACAAAGCAAATGCAAGTAAGATCAAATCGATAGATACCCCCCATACTAGAACTAAACATTGTCCTCAATGTGGGATTGCCGCCCCCATACTAAAATCAATGCATAACCCTAATATAAAGGGGTCTCTTCGTAAATCTAAAGTTGTTTATTAATTATGCTAATAGATAAAACGTTAGTCAATAAGATCTAGGATATCAGATTCCTATATATAAGCATGCTAAGGATTGAAGCTCGAGTGAAGGAAGGACAAAACCACGAGCACGAGAGTCTTCATAATCTGGGGCAATCCTGGACATACAACACAAAACACGAAACACAAGAAAGGAAGAGGCAAACCTCCTCACGTCACACTTATTCATTACTACTATTATAATTATATTAGGATAAGCATAAGTTGCCACCCACCAAGCGCTTGTTTATTAATGAGTCACTAAGTTTGACTCGTCCCTGAATTTAGTTATCCGGGATAGCCATAGGTAGTATGTCCCCTCCAAAATAGTGCTTGAGTCTATTACCGTTCACCTTAAAGTTTGGGTCGTCGGTTTGAGATAACTCGATGGCACCATAAGGGAAAACTTAAGAAACGGTGAACGGTCTGGTCCAACGGGTTTTGAGCTTGCCCGAGAAGATCTTTAATCGAGAATTGAAGAGAAGAACTCGATCACCAACGTTGAAAACGCGGTT
>BQNB010151471.1:0-15895 GCA_026074375.1 Tanacetum coccineum | reverse complement strand
GGGGAAGCTAATTCAGAAGCTTCTCCTTAAACAAGAAGTGTATGGGTTACTTAATTCATACCTACTACAATATTTCTCCTACAAGGTACTATAAAGATGATTCATGTTGGAGTGGAGACTTGAAGTCAAATAAAAATCAGATTCTAAAAAACTTCGACATGACCAGAAGTGCAGGAAAATGAAGTTTTTCAAGACATGCAGCTAATTCAGTAACTTCAAGATGACCAGAAGTGTATGAAGAAAGTTAAGCATTCAAGTAGATCAAAGGCCGCTGAAGACATCATCAGCATTAGAAGCTTCGTGGAAGTTCTTGTTCTTAATCATTATGTACTTGTTAGAAAAATATTGTAAGTCATTATGTATATCGCCCCATGGGGGAAGATTGTTAGGATTTCATTTTATGTGACGACATTACGGAATTACCATAGTTTAATATAGTTCCATACGCAGGGACTAGAATAGTCATTATTATATAGTTGTGAAGCATATGGGCTATATATACCCCTCCAAGGCTTCCATGGAAGGGTTGAGACTCTTGTAACACTTTCCATTTCCATACTATTTTACACACATTTGTTTCTCTCTCTACTCTGTCTCTTTCTAGAAATGGCTATCATGTGGTTTGACTCACCAAGACCACCGGATCTTAGTTTCGTAGACCTTCAAAAACACTCACATTCCTAGAGGAAATCAAAGAAACTGGAATAATATGATGTATCAGAGACTAGGAAGTAATTTTGAGATGTTTAACAAAGCTTGTTATTTATGTGGAAAGTTTTGATCACTGCAGGTAGATTGTAAAAGGTTAATAAAAAAAGTTTCAAAAATACATAACAATTTAGAAACTTAGTAAAAGGTGGAATGAAACACTTGAATTTGCCAAAAAGACTCACCCCTGCCCTAAAAAGAACATGGTTCCAAGAGCAGTACTAATGAAGTCTGGCTTAGTATCAGTTAATACTGCTAGACAAGTTAATGCTACTCACTCAAAAATAACAATGAATAGTGCTAGACCAATGACAAATCTTTCCAAATTAGCACATTCAACTGTTAAGTGGCCCATTCACAAGAATACAACATTTAAAAACAGTAATTTTACAAAATCTTAAGGTTAATAATGTTAAGGATAAAAATGTATAATTCTGATAAGCAAAAGTAAGTAGTTAATGATGCTAAGCCATAAAGCAGTTAGTTACATGCTGTTGTTAAGGAAATAATGTTATGTATTAAGGCCTCAGCTTGTTAGGTTTAGAAACCAAAAGACTAATGTTTTAGATGTGTTTTAACACAACAATGATATCCCCCTGTAAAAAGTTTGACTATGTTGATGCACAACGCAGGACTCCAAGTCAGTGATGGCTTGGGTTCCCAAAAGAATAAAGAAAAAATTATTTTCTTATTATCTAAAGTGCCAGGTTAATTCTACTATAGATGTACAGGATTTATTTTTTTTTTGTAAGGAGAGTGATTGATAGTGGATGCTCAAGGCACATGATAGAGAACATGTCATATCTTACAGACTATGAAGAGATAGATAGAGGATATGTTGCATTTAAAGGTAACCCCAAAGGAGGGAAAATCACAGGCAGAGGTATAATCAAAACTGGTAATTTAGATTTTAAGAATGTGTATTTTGTAAAAGAGTTAAAGTTTAACCTCTTTAGTTTCTCACAATGCGTGACAAAAGAAATTGTTTTCTCTTTAATGACACTGAATGTATTGTTTTATCTCCAAACTTTAAGTTAACTGATGAAAGTCATGTTTTACTTAAAGTTCCTAGAAAGAACAATATGTATAGTATTGATTTAAAGAATATTATTCCTAAAGAAGGTCTAACTTGTCTCTTTGCAAAAGCCACATCTGATGAATCTGAACTTTGGCATACGAGGCTTGGACACATAAATTTCAAAACTATGAATAAACTGGTTAAGAGAAATCTTGTAAGAGGTTTACCTTTAAAACTTTTTGAAAACAATCAAACCTGTCTTGCTTGTCAAAAGGGAAAATAACATAGAGCTTCTTGTAAGTCCAAAACAGTAAGTTCAATCAGCCAAACTTTACATATGTTGCACATGGATTTGTTTGGTCCAACATTTGTAAAAAGATTAATGAAAAAGATGTATTGTCTAGTTGTTACAGATGATTACAGTAGATTTAGTTGGGTTTTCTTTCTAGCTACTAAAGATGAGACTAGTGGCATACTTAAGTCCTTTATAACTAGAGTAGAGAATCTAATAGATCAAAGGGTTAAGGTAATTAGGTGTGACAATAGAACTGAGTTCAAGAATAAGGAGATGAACCAGTTTTGTGAGAGAAAAGGTATTAAGAGAGAATTTAGTGTAGCTAGAACTCCTTAAGAAAATGGAGTAGCTGAGAGGAAAAATAGAACACTAATTGAGGCTGCTAGGACAATGCTAGCTGATTCTAAGCTACCTACTACTTTTTGGGTTGAAGCAGTTAATACTGTTTGCTATGTGCAAAATATGGTATTGGTAACTAAGCCTCATAACAAGACCCCTTATGAACTTTTTCTGGGTAGAAAACAGCTTTGCTCTTCTTTTTAGGCTTTTTGAACCTTTTGGTTTTTAGCAGTGTCTGTTACAATTCTAATTACCATTAGATTCACTTTAGGCAAGTTTGATGGATAAGTCTGATGATTCTTTGCTTGGGTCACTCAATCAATAGTAAAGCACTTTAGAGTAATTAACAGTGGAACTAGGATAGTTGGAAGAGAAACCTGATGTCAGTTGAGCAAGGAAGACACCTAATATTGCAGGAAGATGGACCAAAATTGGCTTTTTGATAATTATTGCACTAACAATAGGCAATGACTTATTACGCCAGAGTTGTTACAGGAAATTAGTCTAATGGTAATGTAGGTACAAAAGCATGTAATGATGCATGTAAAGCTAGAATGGAGACAGTACTGCAAAGATTACATTCTACTACCATTGTGGACTGCTGATCCACCATTCTCTCAAAGTTTAAAGAGTTCTCCTGATGATAGATTCAAACCTTCAGAAGATAATGAAAAAAGGTTACTGAAGAACCAGGAAAAGAAGGTGGTGATCTAAGTAAAGAGGATGAAAGTATTGATCAAGAGAAGGATGATAATGTTAACAGCACTAACAATGTTAATGTTGCTAGCACAAATGAAGTTAATGTTGTTGGTGGAAAAACAAGCATTGAACTTCTAGATGATCAATTTGCTTTGCTTTGTGAAAAATTTATAGCATTTTGACTCACAACCGTGATGATCACGATTTGGGTGCAGAGGCTGACATGAACAATTTAGATGCATTTATGCATGTCAGTCCTATTCCAACTACAAGAGTACACAAAGATCATCCAGTTGAACAAATTATTGGAGACCTGAATTTAGCACCTCAAACAAGAAGAATGATAAAGAATTTGGAAGTAAGAACTTGGTTTGTTTTAGTTAGTTCGCATACAGAACAAACCATAAAGACTTTTCAAAATTTCTTGTTTGCTTTCTTTTTATCACAAGAAGAACCCAAAAAGGTAATTCATGCATTAAAGGATCCAAGCTGGATAGAGGCTATGTAGGAAGAGCTTTTATAATTTAAGTTACAAGAAGTTTGGACTTTAGTGAAGTTACCTAATGGAAAACAGGCTATAGGTACTAAATGGGTCTTCAGGAACACATATATTTATTTTTTATAATAAAAAGGATGGAAGGAGAATTGTGATTAAAAATAAAGCAAGATTGGTTGCTCAAGGGTACACACAAAGGGAAGAAAGGGTTGGGATATGATGAGTTCTTTGCCCATGTTGATAATTGATAGCAATTGGCTATTCTTAGCCAATGGCCTTTTTTCCTGTAAATACTTTGTAGTAGTACCGAATGGTGTTTTCAAGAGTGCTTTTCTTTATGGTAAGATTGAAGAGGAAGTCTATGTTTGTCAACCACCAGGATTTGAAGATCCAGACTTCCCTAACAGAGTATAAAAAGTTGAAAAAGCACTGTATGGACTACATCAAGCTCCCAGAGCTTGGTATGAAACCTTGTCAGCTTATTTGTTAGACTATAGGTTTTAGAGAGGAAAGATAGACAAGACTTTGTTTATCAGAAGGGACAAAGGTGATATTCTGTTAGTTCAAGTGTATGTAGATGATATCATTTTTGGCTTTACAAATAAGTCATTATACACTGAGTTTGAGAAGATGATGCATAAGAAGTTTTAGATAAGTTCTATGGGTGAACTCACATTCTTTTTAAGACTTCAAGTAAAGCAAAAAGAGGATGAGAATTTTATTAGTCTAGACAAGTATGTGACTGAGATTTTGAAGAAATTTGGTTTTACTGATGTCATGATAGCAAGCACACCTATAGAAACTCAAAAGCTTTTGCTCAAGGATGAAGATGATGAAGAAGTGGATGTTCATTTATATAGATCAATGATTGATTCATTGATGTATCTTACTTCTTCAAGACCTGATATTATGTTTGCAGTGTGTGCTTGTGCAAGATATCAAGTCAACCCAAAGGTTTCACATCTTCATGCTATAAAAAGGATCTTTAGGTACTTAAAAGGTCAACTAAAATTAGGTCTTTGGTATCTAAAAGATTCTCCTTTTGATTTGGTAGCATACACTGATAGTGATTATGCTAGAGCAAGCTTGGATAGGAAGTCAACAACAGGAGGTTGTTAATTTCTTAGAAGTAGATTAATATCATGGCAATGCAAGAAACAGACTGTGGTTGCAAAAAGTCCACAACATCAAGCTGAATATGGTGGTGCTTCAAAGTTGCTTATGGACAAGTGCTTTGGAATTCAGAAACAATTTAATTGATTATGGGCTATAATTTTGCATACAAAATCTTTATTGATAATAACTGTAGTATTTGCATAATTAAAAATCTTGTTTTTTATTTAAAAACAAAGCATATAGAGATTAGACATCACTTTATTATGGATTGAAATGAAAATAAGTTGATTCATATGGTTAAAATCCATACTGACAAGAATGTTGCAGATTTACTTACAAAAGCTTTTGATGTAAGTAGGTTGATTTTCTTTGTTGCTGTATTGGAATGCCTAAATTCATAAATCTTTTTATCTCTTTATGTTTTTGTAGAGTTTTGTATGAATTAGTACTGTTATTCATGTCATTAAAAGTTTTTGTTGTTAAGTATAATTAGTGTTGCTAGTTAGTAGTTAATACTGCTAAAGTTAATGCTGTTAGTTATACTTAATACTGCTGGTATAATTAACATTGTGAAAATTGTGAGAAAAAGAATTAAGAGAGTTGGTGAAATAAAAACAAACAGAGTGATTTGGTGAGTAAAAGAATTAAGAGAAGTTGTGAGTTAAAAAACAGAAAGAGAGTTTAATATACAGAGTGTTTAGAATGGAATTGAAAGTTAATGCTGTTAGGCATAACTTACTACTGCTGTTGAAAGTTAATGTTGCTAGGCATAAACTTACTATTGCTGTTGAAAGTTAATGCTGCTAGGCATAACTTGCTACTGTTGTTGAAAGTTAATTCTACTAGGCATAACTTACAACTGCTGGTGAACGTTAATTGCTTGTTGGGGTATTTTATAAATACTTTCGAATTAAGGGGTTTTTATTATCATTTAATCAATTTCATTCATCATATTCTCTCTAATCATAACCCTAAATCAATTTCATCATTATCATCTAAACCAACACAATGACGGGCCCTACAGTTTGCTGATACTATCAATTAGGTGCATTTTTTGTCCCCTAACCTGCTCTAAAGTGAAGGGTTTTTAACAAATTGTTGATTTTTTAAATGCAAACCCATCAAATATGCACTAACGATCAATACCACTATATATACTTTGTGCATTGAACAATTCTGGGCTATTATTAAGGTGAAAATTGTCAATGAGAAGTACAGTTACAAGCCCTAGTGATGGGCAAAAAGAAAAGAAGATAGAAAAAGAAAGGAAGGAACGGAAAAAAAAACCAACTCACCAAAACCCCAAAGAAAGAAGAGAAGATAATCATTACTAAAAGCATCTGTTAGATGTGACTTTAACGGTATGATGAGGAGGTGAGGATTGCTTGCCAAATGTACCTTTTTGAAGAACTTTCAAGGTGGTATGGAAAAACTTTCACAGAAGCTTACATTCTATAAGGCATTCTTTTCTCCTTAATGGAAATTCCTTATTCATACCATTTTGCAATGCCTAAGTGCTAAGACTACTGCATGGAATGAATTTAGTAGCACTATGGCTTCTGCAATTATCTGTTTAGCTACAAACCAGAAGTTTAACTTTTCAAAATACATTTTTAAAAGTATGGTGAAGAACTTAGAGAATGTGTCTGGTAAATTCTTGATGTATCTAAGATTTGTACAAATTTTTTTGGAGAAACAACTAGAAGGAATGTCAAATCATAAAAGGATTTATGTTACACCCTCTCACACTAAGAAGATTTTTGGAAACATGAGAATGGTAAGGAAATGCTTTTCTAGAAAAGAAACACCTTTATTTCTAACAATGATGGTACAAGCTCAAAAAGAAATGGGTAAAGGTTTAGCAAATCCTATTGATCCCCATCACACACCCACCATTATTCAACCCATCAATCTAACCTCAAAAGGATGAAACAAACCCTAGGAAGCCAAGTGAAAAGGACAAATGAGGTAACCTCTGCCTAGTGGTTCCTACAGACAATGTTACAGATGAGGCTGTCTATAAGGAGATAGATGACAGTTTGGAAAGGGCTGCCACTACTGCTACTAGCTTAGATGCAGAGCAAGATAGGGGTAACATCAATAAGACCTAATCCAAGGCAACACTTAATGAACCAAGTTCCTTAGGAACTAGTTTAGGTAGTGGTCCCAGGCGCCAAGACACCATGGGGGATACAATTGCTCAAACTAGGTTTTAGAATGTGTCTAAACATCTAATGATTCATTGCTCGTAGTAGTTAACACACCATGAAGTGATGAGGATAGACTGAAACTCAATGAATTGATGGAATTTTGTACCAAATTACAACAAAGAGTCCTTGATCTGGAGAATACAAAGACTGCTCAACCTCAGGAGATTACTAGTTTGAAATTAAGAGTCCAGAAGTTAGAGAAGAAAGGAGGGTCAAGAACTCACAAGCTCAAAAGATATACAAGGTTGGTAGATCTGCAAAAGTGATTTCCTCTGATGAAGCTAGTTTGGGTGATCAGGAGAATGCATCCAAACAGGGGAGGAAAATTGATGACATTGATAAAGATGTAGAGATTACATTGGTTCATGAAACTCAGGAGAGGTATGGTGATGAAGAAATGTTTGACAATGTTGTAGAAGAGCCAAGTGAATCAATAACAACAACACCAACACTTACAACAACAACTACTGTTACAACAATTATAGCTGTTAGTACAAGACCTAGAGCAAAAGGGCTTGTTATTCATAAAGAGGAGCAAGCAACTACACTAACAGTTTCTTCTCAACAACCATCACAGGTCAAGGCACAAGACAAAGGCAAAGGGATTATGGTAGAAGAACCTGTGTAAATGAAGAAGAAAGATAAAATCAGTCTTGATGAAGAACTTGCTTTCAAGTTACAAGCTGAAGAAGAAGAAGAAAGGCTTGCCAAAGAAAAAGCTCAAAGAGAAGAAGAAGCCAACATTGTTTCATGGGATAATGTGCAAGCAATGATAGATGTTGATTATCAAATGGCTCAACAAATGCAAGCAGAAGAACAAGAGAAGTTGAGTATTGAAGAGAAGTCCAAGTTGTTTGTACAACTCTTAGAAGCAAGAAAGAAGCACTTTGCAGCAATAAGAGCAAAAGAAAAGAGGAACAAACCACCAACTAAAGCTCAAAAGAGAAATACAATGTCTACTTATCTGAAAAACATGGTTGGATACAAGCACAATCAATTAAAGAACAAAAGCTTTGATGATATTCAGAAGTTATTTGACAAAGCTATAAAAAGGGTAAACACATTTGTAGATATGGATACAGAATTGGTGGAAGGTAGTGAAGTAAGAGCTGAAGCAGAGATAGCACAAGAGAGCAGTTCAAAGAGAGCAGGCACTGAGCTGGAACAAGAAAGTATTAAGAAGCAAAAGGTGGATGAGGATAAAGAAACAGCAGAGCTTCAAAGACTAATAGAAGTTGTTCCTGATAAAGAGGAAGTAGCAATTGATGCTATTCCTTTGGCAACTAAGCCTCCAAGCATTGTTGACTACAAGATCCATAAAGAAGGGAAGAAAACCTATTACCAGATAATCAGGGCTGATAGAAGTTCAAAGATGTACTTAGTCTTCAGTCATATGCTCAAAAGCTTTGACAGGGAAGATTTGGAAACCCTGTGGAAATTGGTAAAAGCTAAGCATGGGTCAACAAGGCCAGAGGAGGGCTATGAGAGAGTGCTATGGGGTGATCTAAAGACAATGTTTGATCCACATGTTGAAGATCAAGTATGGAGGAATCAATAGGATTACAGAGTATTAGATTGGAAACTATATGATTCATGTGGAGTACATTTATTGAGGAAGCAAAATGTGCACATTCATATGCTGGTAGAAAAGAGATATCCCCTTACACCTGCTATAATCATATATATGCTAAATAGGAAGCTGCAAGCTTGTCATTGGAATGAAATGTGTTATTAGCTTCTTAAGCTCATCATAAAATAGCTCAAGAATCAATGAAGTGTTTGGAAGCATCCTCCTGGTGATTATGAAGCTTTAAATGAAACTTGATGATTTTGAAGAAGAATATCAAGTTTAGGGGAGGATTGTTGGGATTAAAAGACTTTATGATGATCTTGGAATTACTGCTGCTAAGTTAATGTTGCTGGTGTATAAGTTACTACTGCTTGTTAAGAGTTAATGCTGTTGATACAAAGTTACAACTGCTGAAAGATTACAACTGCTAAAAGATAAAGATTGCTTGAAGATCAAGATTACTTATGAGATAAGGATTGTTATTTATAGAATAGATCTTTGAGAATAATCTAAGTTTTAGGAATATAATGTAAATTGACTAGGACTCCTTGGTGTATAAAAGGAGGTCCTAGGGCATAGAGTTTGATATCACATATAATCCAGAAATCTAGAAATCTTTTGTTTTGATATCGTTATAGCTTCAAGGTTTTGTAACCTAATACTAGGAGAGTATTCGTATTATTTGTAATAATAATATTGGAGCTTTTATTGTTGAAATTATATTGTTTTGTGTTACTGAAGAATTCTTCTTATGTTAAAGATTAGATTCTGCATAAATATATAGTATTATCAAACAAGTTTCCATAACTAATTAGTGTTGTATTTATCTATCATAACTAAACCCTTAAACAAGATAAGGAATTCGAATCATTAAAAGTTAAACTGGGAACACAAATACAATCATTGCAGACCTTAGAGCAGAATATGTGTTTTTAATCTTATTATTCATGGATGATATTTTTTCCTTACATAGTTGCTTTGACCGTTTCTTCTCTATCGTTTGTTATCTTCTTGCTTGTTTATTGCTTTACTTGTATCAAAACCCTATGTAAGATAACCCATACTCGTGCTATACCTCTCAGGCTGAACCCCTCCTTTTTACCATTAGTTTAGGTTTAACTTTAGACTAACTTAGAATAACTTAGTATTAACTTAGACAGCTAAAATACTGATAATTAATTATTAACGTTCTCTCTCTTAGTGATCGACACCCTACTTACCAACGAAGCTACAACTGATCGGGTACACATCCCGATAGTGATGTATTTAGTAAAGTCGGCAAAATATAAAATAGTAAAAGCTTGAAACATCACATCCCAACACACAACTACAGATCAAGCTCTTTGGTCGTGTTCATGAGCATTGATCCAAAGAAGACAAAGAATGGTAAATCTGGTTCCAATAATAACTCTGCTAATCGTAGTAGTAAGATTGGCGGGAATAGCGGAAAACATAAAATGTTAAATATGTGCCAAAAGGTCGGTTGATAGGTCAGTTTTTTATACACAATTAAAATAAAATAATTCGAAAAGAGCAATTAAGAACTTTCCTAAAGTTTTCCCTTAAGAAAAAGCTCACTCTAAAAGATTATATAATATTAATACGTATATTTAACCGGAAGAAGTGATCACCCGGAGTCGTTTCCCTAACGACTTATGAAATTGAAACCTTCTTAAGCTTGGAATAATGGATATGGAATAAGAAAGAGATATTTTTGGAGTTTCTATCACTACTAAATAAAAGCAAACAATTAAAATGAACAATAAAAAAAGCAATTAAAACACTTAAACATCGTAACGGGAAACAATAAAATGCGACAATTTAGCAAATAAGAACAAAATTATAACTTTAAAAAATTTGCAAACAATAAAATTTCTAAACCTAAAATAGGACAAAAGAAAATTTTATAGGAAAAGAAAAATATTTTTTTTGATTGTTTTTTTTTGAATTTATTACGAATTAAAACAACAATTTCATATAATTAAATCCTAGAAAATAGCAATTAAAGTCCTAAAATTAAGAAAAATATTTTTAAAACTTAGAAAATTCTAAATTAAAGGGGGGTAGAACGTACACAGGGGATTTACGAGGTTGGGTACTTAGTGTGTTGTATAATGGGGTGGGGAAAAATCCTATTTTTAAAAAATTAATAATTAAAAGCCTAAAATTGAAAATTAAAATCTAAAGTGGTAAAAAATGATTTTCTCCTGGATTGTAAACCAAGAATTATTTATTCTAGATACTAAAAACTATTTTTTGTTTGTAATTTTAAGAAAAACTTATTCCTATTTGTTATGAATTTTTTTTTTTTACGTAAAAATTAAAAAAAACCTTAAGCAAAAGCCCAGTCAAACCCCGCGACCAACCACCCATGGCTCCCAATATCCCCCAACCTTGCCCGCGACCACCTACCGCCCCCCGCCCCCGCTCTCCCCCATCATCCCCGGGATCCAGGTTACCGTCCTCAACCCCTCCATCCGCCCCCAGCCGCACACCTACAAAAAAACCCCTACTCCCTTCCAATCCCCTCTCTAAACAACCAACCCATCCTATTCACCTCCCATAATTCATCTCACGAATTACTCCCCCTATAACCGTACTATATATAATTATAGCAATCTTCACCAAGTTAAATTCCTTTATCATACTTCCCCAAATATAAAAATCATCACAAAAAAAAAAACAAAAAAAAACTCCCCCCCAAAAAATCCCACCCCACCCAACCATCTCTACCAACTCCTCCCGCCCACAAAAACACCTCTTCCTCCCTATAAACTCCACCCCCCCACTCCTGCATTCCCCCCCCCCATCCGCACACATCACGCTCTCAAAAATGCCCACCCATACACCCTCCCTATTCTTAAAAGCACTCCGCTAACCAAAATAAATCAATAAAGCTCCAACCCCCCTCAAGACCCCCTCAACACAAGCCGCACTGCAAAACCAAAACCCACCCCCAGAACACTTCAACCCACAGAAGCAGTCAGCCTCAGCCACTAAACATCTACTAATAAGTCTAAAAACGACAACAAGACTCCACACGACAATCATGACCCTGCGCGGCATCCACCTTAGCCCCGACCGCACACAAACAGACCAACCTCCCTCCCAGCTAAAGAACAACACTAAGACTGACAACATGAAACTAAGCAAAATAGGAAACCCTACTTTACCACAACTAAGCAGACATTATCAATTAAAAAAAAGAAAACCTAAACAAGCATAAAAACCTAATAATTATAATCTAAAATTTACTAACAACAGCTTTTTTTTGAACATTTTTGAGGCTTATTAGAACCTTGTGATATAAACATCCAAAGAAACCAAAGAGAATTAAGCTAAGACTTAATAAAACAAGTTTTAAATCAAAGAAAGGAATAAAACATTAAGCCAAAGTTTCAACAGAAATTAAAAAACCTCAACCCAGCGCAACACCCATCTCACACACAACCGGACCCCCTGTATCCCTACTTGACACATCCAACCACCAAGCCAGGAGGCATTTAAAAACCGTCACACTTGTCCCACCATCAAATACCTGAATACCGACGGTCACAAGTTTGTGAATCCGCCAGTGCCAACCCCCCACACAGATATTTATATAATGACACCTCGTGCCGACCCCACCCCCACACACCACCTGGCACATGAAAAACGAAAACCGACCAAGCCAAGCCCCGCCTTGACACAGATACCCCATGTGCAGGCGATCAAAGTAAAATAGCCTCAGCAATTGTAAATATAAGCTCTACCTCGTGCGCTACAAGAGCCCCCCCCAAAACCGCCGTTACTAAACACCAAAACCCAACCATAACAGCCCCACGCCCCCAGCACCGCCTATCCGGTCCCACCCAAACCCAAAGCCAAATAGAAGGTCAAAGAGAGCAAAAAACACCACCCCAAACACCCCAAAATATACTGCCAAAAAACAAAAGAGCTTATGAACATAAAAACTAGAGATCTACAACCAATAAAACCAGATAAACAAAACTTGATAACCATCCTCATAAACAAAAATCCAATAACTAATTAAAGATATGAATATACAAAAAGCTATAATGCACATAATCTAATCAAAATTATATTCATAAACCTCGAGCTAAAAAAAAACCTGCCACTTTCCTCACCACCCCAAAACCCCACAACCTCTCACCCCCCCCCCCCCCCCCACCCACCTACGCACTTCTCCGATCATCACACGTCACCAAAAACACAACCCGCAAAAACCAACAAAGGCCCATATTCCACAAAACAGCCATACTGTCATACAACAAATAACAGGACACCTGCCCAAACCCCCATCAGCCGAAGCCCTGCGCCTATACCGCCCAAACCACGTTAAAAGATTCACACAGTGCGTCTTAGTCCACAGCTCTAGGCTTTCAAAAAAAAAAGCCAGTAAAGTCCAAGGGATTCCAACCATAACAGACTCCCCTACCCATATGCCTTAAAGGATCAAATCAACACAGTATTCTTGATATGTTTCAAATAAACACATATCAGAAACAATGAATTCCAGACACAACCCCCAAATAACACCCCAAAACAGACCCCATCAACCTTCACCCCCAACATCAATTACAAAGATAAAAAGGATATAGCCCTTACATTCACCGGACCACCCACACCCTCCCCCCGACCCCCTTCATCTCCTTTCATCCTGCCCCCGAAAACAGAAGAGTACAAAGCCGTAAGCCCGAAAAGGGCACGCCTCAAGCCCAAACCCTTAGTCACTATTTCCACTTCATAACAAACCTCAAGGACCAATCTTGCAAATTGCCAAAAGTTATTTATAACTTGAACGAGAAAAAGAAAGACCAGGACCAAATGTGAAAAACTACCCCAAGAGTTCAGACAGTTTTAAACTGCGCAGAATGTCGTTCACTCCCATTAACACGAAACCCTCCCACTACACTAAACCCAGAACCACCCCCGAAATGGACCAACCGCGAGGGTCACCACGCCCAACCTGTTGGAGTAGGAAGTACCCATACCCTTCCGCAGTCCAGCACCCAAGTCAAGGACAACAAACGACTCAACAAGGGATCCATAATCCAAGAGCCAATGCTCAAATCCACGTTAGCCATGTTGAAAGCTCAACCCACGATAATGAGAAATTTGTCACACACAACACACGACACGACCCCCCCCAAACCCCCCCGACCCCGTGGACACCCCTCCAGTCCCACCAGATACACTACTCACACGCTCCCCCCCCCGGTCATCTGCGGAACATGCGTAGCGAACAGGCTGGCAAACATGGATGTTCCTGAAAGAGTACGTAGTTTAAGTTAGAGATAAAATGCAACAAAACCCACATAATTAAGTGCTAATCACCATAGTCAAACGAGCATAGTAGTCATGGACTGAGTATAAAACGCCCTAGAATAGCCTAAATAGACCTAGGGCATTTGTCATGACTTCCCATGTAATTGACCAACGCACCCTTTAATATCTATAAGCCCTTTAAATACCATGTGGTGAAATGGAGAAGATGGAGTGCAGAGTAATTGATGATTCCCGCCCCTTCTTATTCGACAGTTAAAGACTGTTGAACTATGGGAAGTTTACACATTTGGGATCCTTGTCGTTTGGTTGTTAGGGTGTCTTTTATCTCTTTCAAGAAAAACTAACAAATTGGCAAAAGCAAGATAGGACCAGAGCGGTAAAAGTACATGCGATGACACCGAGAGAGTTTTTTCTTCCTTTCTTTTTCCTAGCTTTAGTTTAGCTTAATTTTAGCTTAATTAACTTTTGTAATCTTTCCATTTCCATTTTCAAAGTCTTGTACTCAATTTCAGCTTAATACAATCAAATTTTAGTTTACATCTCATTTACCTAATCTGTCTTAAAGTTTCTACTCTCATGTTACTCTTGATAAGCTTCCGTAAGCTCACATTAGCTCATCCAAGTCTATAAGCTTGGATTTGAGCTTATAAAGGTCTTAACATTACTTAAATCCTAAAATCAGCTAATACCTTTGATATTTGAACTTTTAAGCCTATGGAAGGGGATTCAGTTATGGAAGGAATCCCATGGACTTTACTGGCTTATTTTAAATAAGCCAGAGCTGTTGATAAGCTCTTTGAGATCTTTTACCTTTGTTTGGCTAAGGTTCCTGTAAGTCTTCATTTAAATTTCTTTGTCCTTTAATATTTAGCTTAATAATTGCTTATTAGTGTAAATTTGCTTATTTGCTTAATTTGTATGTTTATTTGTGCTTATATGATCTTATCCTAGCTTATTAGGTAAATTTGCTTTTCTGGTTTTAGCTTTATTAGTTTAAAATTTGATTAGCTTCACTAGTCTTAAAAAATCACTTAAAAGCCAAAAATAGTTAGCTTAGCTTATAGCTTTTTGATTCTAGCTTAAACTAGTTACTGAATTATGTTTATTAGGATGGTTATAAGCTACTTATTATCTGGTTTTAAGGTTTAGATCTCTAGATTTTCATTTCATAAGCTTAATGAAATCTGTCATTATATAAAGGGGTGTTTGGTTTAATGCTTATTGACCATCAAAAGTCAACGTTATTTTGAGTTTTCACTTTGGTCAGTTGGATTTTCATAATGGATTAAGTTTTAAAGAGGTTTGCTAGATTAGTTTAATCTTAAAACCATTTTGAGCTCATTTTACTTAGCTGTGCACCAGGGGACTATTTCCCTTTTTCTAGCTTGTGAAAATTTAATCCTAGCCCTTTTAGATTTGGTTTGTGTTTGCATTGTGTCAAATAACACTCACTTAGAGTGTTTAATGCAGGTTTACCCCAAGAGGTAACCTGCAATTGCATTTTGCCTTTAGCCTTATAAACCTGCAGTAGTAACTTCAGTTACTACTGTCTCCTTTTTACTTAAGATTTAGCTAGTTTAAGTTGTTTTTAGATTTTAAAATTCAGTAGACACTTAGGTTAAATAAAACTTAACTTAGATTAAAACTTGTTTTCTAATTCTTAGCTTATTCTCTAAGGTACATTTGCTATCAAAAAGTTCATAAAAGCCTCAAAAAGTCAAAAGCAGTAGTAAGTAAATTTTAGATTATAAATTTATATTTTAAGCTTGTTAGGTTCAATTTTATAATTGATAATGAAAGCTTATTAGTGGTAAAGTAAGTTTCCAAAAGCTTAGTTTCAGTAGTAGCTTATTGAGCTTTTTAGCTTAGCTTGACTTTGAGCTTTTTGAGTTTTATACCTGAGTATGCTGATTTCAATCCTAGATTTAGGAGTCTTGTAGTGTTTTTAGCTTAAGTAGCTTTTTAGATTCAGCTTCTGCATTTCATAGGGAATCTAGAACAGTTTTTGGATTTGGAAATGAGCTTAATATAAGCTTTGTACAAGTGTTTAAGTTCAAACAAGCAAAAGGTTTAGATTTTAAGCTTGTTAGGTTCAATTTTATAATTGATAATGAAAGCTTATTAGTGGTAAAGTAAGTTTCCAAAAGCTTAGTTT
>BQNB010151470.1:3040-15895 GCA_026074375.1 Tanacetum coccineum | reverse complement strand
GTTCGTTAATTATGTATTTTAGTCTCGGTCAATCAATTAGTTAAGGTTGTAATAGTAAAGTATCGGGAATCGGGCTCGATAGTTAATCTAATATTGTATATGTTTCGGGTTTAATCCCAAGCAAAACCCGAGCTCGGGTCCTAGTCAAATATCCCGAACGTCACTTAATGTGTCAGGGTATATAAATAACTTTTACCCCAAGGAAAAGTAAGTTGGTTCATTTATAAAAATTCCTTTTTCTTTTTTCTCTAATTTCTCTCTCAACTCTCTCTCCTCTTTCTCTCTCTAAATCAACTCACTTTCTTCTTCTCTTTTCTAGTTTGATTCGTGTTGTGTTATATGAAGTGAAGTGATATACGGGATCCTATAGCTTTTGATTTGGTGTCTAAAAATTGTTAAGAGCTAAGAACTTGAGCCTGCACTTGTTGGATTTAAGATTTGGTTATTTTGTGCAAACTGCATCAGCAACAAAAACAAACAAATAGCCATTTTCAAGCTGAAAATTCAGCAAGCAAAAGTAGTTGTTAGCTTTTGATTTTCATAGCACAAGTAGTTTGTAGGCCATATTATATAGGTTAGAACTTAATTTTGTTTTAAAAGCTTATTTGAATATCTGTTTTTGATCTGCAATTTAGCTCTTTGTCTTTTCATTTAAAAACCAAAAACATAGTTTAGACAGCATAAGTAGCTTTTTCATTTAGATTTTTC
The DNA here is from genome assembly GCA_026074375.1 of Tanacetum coccineum. Taxonomy (NCBI): domain Eukaryota; kingdom Viridiplantae; phylum Streptophyta; class Magnoliopsida; order Asterales; family Asteraceae; genus Tanacetum; species Tanacetum coccineum. The sequence continues at coordinate 15,187 of BQNB010151470.1, read as the reverse complement.
TTAGCTTAATTGAAATTCAAAATGTTTTTTGTTTGTTGTTTAAAGTAGCTTATAAGCTGAGCTTTAAGGTGGTATAAGCTAATTTTCCATAAGGATCCATTAGCTTAGTTTAAAATAAGCTCAAAGTTGGTATTTTGTCTGTTTTGAAAACTGTTGTGTACCAAAGTGCTTATTTGAATTTTACAGCTTATGGCTTGTTGTTTGTCCTTATTTCTTGAGCATACTTGCTTATTAGGGTAGTTGTAGGTTATTTGTAGCTTGTTAAGTTTTAGCTTTAGCTTACTTAAGTTTTAAGCTAATTGAGTTTTGTCAAATAAAAAAAGTATAAGTCATTTCTGTCTGTTAGTTAAGCAATTTTCTAGCTTATCAGTGATTTTCAAAAAAGTTACTTTCACAAAAGTTCTTAGTTTTCAGCTGTTTTACAACTTTGCTTTTCAAAGTTTTTGCAAAATAAAAAAAGGGAACGAAGGAAGTCATGGGTGAGCAAGGCTCGAACCCATGACCTCAACTTCATTCAACCTTTTATAAACCTCAACACCACACACACTCACCACTGCGCCCTTGGGACTTTTACGTCCTAAGGTGCAACAACAATTCATTTAACACCTTTTTGAACTTGTTTTTATAAAAAGCACTTTGTGTGCTGTTTAGCTTTTTCCCAGCTTATTAAGTTTAGCTTTTTAGGTTTTTATAATTTTCTTGCATTCTTTGTTACCTTAGCTACTTTCTGTAATTTTCTTAAATTTTTAATTCAAAGTTTGGTATTTTTAATCATTTATTTTTATTAAAACCTTTAAAAAATAATAAAAATTAGAAAAATAATCAAAAATATAAAATTCTTTTTTATAAAATTTTCTTTTATCATATTTTAGGCTTAGGATTTAAATTTACTTTCGTAGGGTTTAAATTTAAAATTTTTATTTTTTAAAGAACGGGATTTGATCCCCGTTCTCGTTTTCTTCGTTTTTAACTTTAGACACCCTCTGTTTAGGATTTCCTTAGCCTTTTCTTATAATTAAGATTAGGAAAAGTTTAAAATTAATCTAGGTTTAATTTTTGATAAATTAGGTCTTAATTGTTGCGTTTTCCTTAATTCCCGCTAACATTTCTTGCCTTTATATTCGTAGAAATAGATAATCAAAACAAAATATTTGAAACCATTCAATTCATTGTCCAAATTGAAAAACGAGGTCTTAATTTCATAATTCTTGGGGTATAAACGACCCGGTGAATACTTACCGGTTAAACATAGGATATATTCGTGTGAATTTTCCTTTTTACCTTTTTCCTAAAGGGTAATTGTGGAATTCTTATACTTTAATATTATACGTATACTATTTAAAAATGAATCAAGTTTTTGGCGTCGTTGCCGGGGAATTATGTTAAAGATTCCTTCGTTTGAATTTGTCGATCGTGATTTGGAGAACCTTTCGTCTTCGAAAGTTACGTCTTTTAAAAAATATAAAAAAATAATAAAAAAATAAAAAGTAAAAAAATATTTTTCTTTTTCTTTTTATTATATGTAGAAGATTAATAAATAAAAAATACAAAAATATTTGCTCTTCCGGATTTTTTGATTTTTATTGTTTTCTCTTAAATACTAAAATACACAATCAATTTAATTCTCTTACTAGAGAATTTGTGAATATCCATTAATAAGTTCCCGAACTTAAGATTCAAAAAAAGTAACCGTTTTGTGTCACTTACGAAAAAGGCGCACCTCTTTTGTGAAATAAGCTTTGCAAGTTTCACTTAAGGGAGTTACCCTAAGTTTGTTGATTATTCGGTGAAACAAAAAATATTTTTGTGTATATATTTTTCTCTCCTCGTTTGTTTTGTTTAGTGCATGCGCACTAGAAATTCCAATTTTCCAAATAATTCAACCGTAACCATTCCGAGACGTCGAAATAGAAGACGTGCTCCAAACGTAGTCGAACCCGAGCTTCGTACTATCGTTGAAGTTGCACCAATGGCGGAACGAACAATGGAAGAGCTACTCCGAGCACCCACGGAAGGGTATGGAGAAGCTATCGTAATACCGGAAATTAATGCGGATCACTTTGAAATCAAGACGAATTTGTTACAATTAGTTCAAGCTAGCCTGTTTCATGGTTTCGAGAGAGATAATCCCCATACGCATATTAACAATTTTAAAAGGATTACCTCGACTTTGAAATTTAGGAATGTGCCGAATGATGTGATTAAATTAATGATGTTTCCATATTCCCTCGAGGGGAATGCTAGGATTTGGTACGAAAAAGAACCACCTAATTCTATCTTGACTTAGGAGGATCTTGTAACCAAATTCATGAATCAATTTTTCCCTCCCTCGAAGACCACTCATTTAAAAAATGAAATCTCTTGTATTTACTAAAAATTCATATGTGACCTTTTGGGTTGAAGCATGGGAAACGATTTAAGAAATGTTAGAGCTTGTCCCCACCACGGATTTTTGGAGTTAAACTCACGTAGATATTTCTATAATGGTTTAAAAATGATAAGATCAAGACTCCTTAAATGCCGCGAGCGGGTGGAGAGCTTTGAGTAAGACTACTAGAGAGGCTTTGAACATAATTGAGAATAAATTAAAAGTTCATTATTCAGTAAACAAATCGAATGTTTCATGGATGAATACGGACTACTAGGGAAAGTTCTAGTAAATGGTATTGAGGAGAATGATAAGGCTTGCGGATCATATTTGACCTTAGTTTTGAAATTGTTTCTAAGAAAGAAAGTTGTCACTCCCGCTCGGTTTTAATCGCGGTTTGCGGCCAATTTGTGTTTAACGTGTATTGGCCTCATGCTTGGTATAATTGTCCTAATACCGATAACAATCAATCAACGTGGTTGGTTTGGCGGCAACGTGGTACTTACAAATCAAAGTAAACCCTTCCGAACGTGTTAGTAACCAAATGGAACCACCAGGTTTTGCTTCAGTGCAAACAATAGTCAAAATAGGTATAATCAAAATCAAGGTCAAGGAAATAATTTTAATCGGGGAAATAATTTTCCATGGATAATCAAAGGTTTTCAAGCTTCAAATTTATCATGCTCAAATTTTTTTTTTTTAAAAAAAAAAATCAAGGATTTCAAAACCAACCTTTTCAAGTTCCTAATAATCAAGTTCAACAAGAGTTTTCAAATGAGTTTTCAAGTTACAAGAGATCTAATGACCAAATGATAAGAAACATGCAAAATCAAATCAACTCGTTGAAAGGAGAATTTAAGAATGAAATTCAAAACACGATGAAGACTCAACAAACCGTTTTGATGAATCAACAAAATGCTTTTCAAAATAATTTGCAAAATATGTTAAGTGGATTTTTCCAGAACCAAGCCTCAACTTTAGGTACTCTTCCGAGTAATACCATCCCAAACCCGAAGGGTGAGATGAAAGCAATCACTACTCGAAGTGGTGTTGCTTATGAGGGACCTTCGATTTCTACTAATCCTTCTCCCAAAAAGGTAGTGGAACAAGAAAATGAGGAAGCAACGGATAAGGAGCAAAATAATTTCCAAGGAAGTACCGCTCACATCCAACCTCCGGTTAACCCTATTCTGATTCTGGAACCCGATGTTCCAAAGACTTTACCTAAGCCGAATATTCCATATCCTTCAAGACGTAATGATCAAAAGTTTCATGAAAAATCTTTGAATCAAATGGAGAAGATCTTTCAAGTCTTTCAAGATTTGCGCTTCGACATTAGCTTCGCGGACGCTTTACTTTTTATGCCAAGATTTACCCCTACGATTAAGAGTTTGCTCATGAATAAGAAAAAATTGCTAGAATTAGCTAAGATACCGTTGAATGAGAATTGCTCGGCGATGCTCCTCAAAAAGCTTCCCGAAAAGCTTGGAGATCCGGCCAAGTTTCTTATACCATGTAATTTCCCGGGAATGGATGTATGTCACGCCTTGGCCGATCTTGGCGCGAGCATAAATCTTATGCCTCTTTCCATTTGGAAAAAGCTTTCCCTACCCGAACTTACCCCCATACGAATGACTTTAGAGTTAGCGGATCGATCCATTACTCGTCCTAAAGGAGTCGCCGAAGACGTTTTTGTCAAAGTTGGGATTTTTCACTTTCCTACCGACTTTGTTGTTGTTGATTTTGAAGCCGATCCTCGGGTTCCTCTCATTTTAGGAAGATCCTTTTTGAGGACCGGTCGTGCCTTAATTTATGTATACGAAGGAGAGCTTATCTTAGGGGACAGGGATGAACGATTAATTTTTCATGTCGATAAGCATCCTCAAAAGCATGCAAACGAGTCAACTAAAATGATTAATTTCATTGATGTCTCATGCGGGGATAGTTTTGGAGAAGTTTTAAGATTGAAAAAATCTAATCATTTCTTGAGTGGCAGTACCACTCCGCTTTCTAATTCTCGTCCTAGTCTCACATCTTTTGAGACTAGTGATTCTCTTCTTGAGGAGTTCGCCGATGAACTCGCTCTTCTTGACCCATTTCCACCGGGAAATGAGGATGTTGATGTTGAAGCCGATCTTAGAGAAATTGAATTGTTGCTTAACCGTGATCCGTTAACAAATTTTTCACCTACAATTACGATTGATTTTAATCCTGAGAGGTTCACCGAACCTACTCTAGCTTGCTTACCTCCACCGGGAGATGACGAATCATTTCTTAAGGTGGATGTTCAAGAAGAAAATTTTCAAGTTTACTTAAACCTCTTTTTTGAATTTGATGGTCATTACAACTCTAGTGTCATTAATCCTATTTTTAAATGAGAAATTAGAGGATGTACGAGCGCAAAAGGAATCTATGTTTCTAATTTTGAGAGCCAGTTTTACTTAAACATACCTCTTTTCGATGGGATGAGTGTTCGAACCAGGTGGGAAATTGATAAGATCGATGCTTTTATGGACGATTATAATGACTCGGAGGGAGACGTTCTTGAGATGTTGCATAACACCACCCATAATCTCTTCCCCGAAGTGTTTTTTGATCGTGAACCACAAGGCTTAAAGGATGAACCTGATAATGATGATTTAATGACCGAGGATAAAGTTTTGACCCCGTGTTATGGAGAACATTTTCTCTCCATCATATGTGGGATTATCCTCTAAGGATCGCCATTATTTTTTCTTCACAATTGTTTTCTCCTTTGGGAGTGAGGACACTATTTTTGATCCTGGCATCTACGCTTTTTTTATTTTTTCTTCTCTTTGAGCCGTGGTGGCATTTTGAAAGTCAAATGGAAGTTGCTCTTCCACTTGTTTTAGCCCATGGACCAAATAAATGCAGGGGATCGAGTCAATGCTATGTGAACGGTTTACCAAAATCAAAGCGACTTCGTGGGACGGCACCCATGCTTATCCATTTTTCTTCTTTCTTATTTCTAATGTGATGTGAGGAGGCTTGTACTATTCCAATTCTTGTTGTTTGTGCTTATGATTGTTTGTAGGATTGACCCAAAATTTTTGAAGACTCTCGTGTTCGGTGTTTTGTCTTGGTCTACTCGAGCTTCCTAGCCTTTGTTGCCATCTAGTTTGGGGAAATCCGAATATTCCTAGTTATTATCGGCTGAACATCTATATTTTAGATCACTTGATAAGCGACTTAAGATGTTTGTGATTCTTTCTCCTATGCTCGGATTATGCAATTCGACCTTTTTAGTTTAGTATGAAATTTTGAGCCTTAGATAGAGGAAAGGACAATATTTCGTATTAAGTATGGCGGGTAGTATATCCTTCGATTTGATCTTACCTACCTTTGCCCATTGTTCTCATGCACCCTGTTTTCCCACAAAAATTTTAAATTTTTAAGTCTTAATATCTAGTTTATTGTTCATATATATATAAAAAAATGTGTGTAATAATGGAAAATAAAAAATAGTTGATAAAAATAATAAGTGTTTTGACACGAATGTAGGCTTTCCGTTGGTGAGAACAAAAGTAAATTTTGACCCGACGTTTATATTTTAGCTTTTCCTTCCTTACTCATATATAGATTGAATTTTGCTAACCTTTTATTCAAGGAAGTAATAAAAAGCCGAGTCTTGCTTGAAAAAGCCAAGGTTTGCAAGTTTCCCATAATTGCTTTTAAATTGCGAGATCGATTTATAGGAATTAAGATTGTTAGCAGTCTATGTGACCTTGTTTAAAGCTGCGATTCTTAATTCGCTACGGTAAGTATTCACGAGTTTCCTTTATTAGAAATTTTATATTGTAAAGAACAGAGAAGAAGATAGAGTAGAGTATAAGTTTTGATGCTTACATAGAATAGTTGGATTTCTTTTAGGCTCATAAAAGGTTAATTGTGGCTTTTTGCTCCCATCAGCTTAATAAACGTTATATAATTATTAAATTTTTTTGGTTTTTGCTGTGGGAGGATTCTTAGTTTAGATCACTTCGTAGAGATTCCTTCTGGTGAAAGTAAGGTACACATCGAGGTTTTGTCAGTTGTTTTTGTGGGGAAAATAGACGTAGTTACATCGGACCATGGTCGGCTCGATACCGATGTGGCAGTTTGTTAAAAGATCCACAAGGTCTTGAAATTTGGCTATAATAATAATAATGTAATAAACCGAAGCCGAAATAAGACTTATGGATCATGGTTGGCTCGCATACCGATGTGACAGTCGTTTTTTTTAAAGGTTCTATAGGGGGTGTGGATGTATAATAATAATAATAAAACTATTGGGCCTGATAAAAGTTTACTGCATCTTGCCGGCTCACAACCGATGTTGCAGTCTTCTAAATAAGGCACATAGTAATAATAATCCGAGACTGATAAAAGTTTGTTGCATCTTGCCGGCTCACAACCGATGTTGCAGCCTTCTAAAAGGTCGAGGAAATTCACCTTAGGTCGAAAATTAAGACTCCAGGGCCATGGTCTGGCTTGCATACCGTTGTGATAGTTATTTAAAGGTCGAGGTTTAATAATGTTGCTATAATAATAATAATAAAAAAGAATAACGCCAATTTCGACTTTTCGGGGTTATCTAAAATAATGCTCCATCTTGGACTCGTAGTTGAGTTGTTCAGGATGAAATAAACAAGATAACCCCTAAATCATGTGAATTTAGACCTTAATGTGGACTTTAGTTTTTACACTTAGTCTCTTTAGAAAGGATTTCAACTTTTAATGGTCTAACCATGTTTACTTTATAATTAAGGACTCACATTTATTTGTCCCCAATAATAATAAAATACTTAGAGAAATTCGGAATAAGGCGAGGACAAAGTAAGTATACATTTAGCTTTTTTGGAGTATGTTAACATCTTAAATTGTTATTTTCAAATATATTGTTTTTTAAGCTTGGCTTGGGTGAGTGAAAGTCTGAGGACGGGACGATTTATCAATTTGGACATTTTGTGCTTTTTGTTCCGTGATCTAAAGTTATCCAATGACTAAATGAATAGCAATACATGATGTCCAAATAAATAGTTATATAAATTGTAAATTATAAAATTATAAAATAAGAAAAAGCTTTGAAAAATGGGGTGGGGCGGAAACGGGCGGTAATTCTTAAACACTTGTGATTTCTTAACTTCCCCATAAAAGGTCTTAGCTACTTTTTAAAGGATTAGTTTGGGAGTTTTAGAGTATTGGTTTTAGAGCATATTAACATACGTTGAGAACGGCAATCACTGTTTGGGGAATTTTGATAGTGAGAAATCACATATCCCATTTTATACTAAAAATAACCCTTTAAATGATCAAATAATGCAAATTGTGTCTTCTATATTGTTTGTTTTGTTCAATTTGTGATGTGTAGGGATGTATATTGCCCAATTTATTAAAGAAAAGAGCCTAAAAACCAAACAAAACAACACGGGGAAAACGGATAGAGAGCACTGAGCAGAAGTTTTCTACAATAGAGTCAACAAAAGTTGTCAAACCATGGTCAAGCTTTGGTCAACCAAAAAAAGACAAAACCTTCAAAATACCAAAAGAGCCCTTATTGTTAAGTCTATTTCACTAAAAGTCTAAAAACCATGACACCGTTAGTCCTTTGTTAAGTTAGGACTAACGATCGTTAAGTATTTTACTAAATCCTTTACCTTACCCCAAAACCAAAACCTATGGCCCAAACCCTTTTATAAAAGCCCAAGTCAAAACAGTTAAACGGGTTCAAAACAAAGTTATTAAAGAATAGAAAAAATAATGCTGGGGAATTGAGTTTACTATTCATCGTATTCTCAAATAACCCCAAGTTAAAATTAATGGGTAAAAATCCTACTCCGATTCAATTACCTTACGTGGCTTAAAGATTCCAAGTGCTATGCTCTACTTCATCAAGCAAGAACGTCATCAAGTGCTACCATTGGCTAGAGCTGACAAGGGAATGCCACGCGGACAACAAATAAACACACCAAAGGAAGGAATATTGCACTAAAAGCAGTGCAAAAGAAACACATGCCTCTAAACAAATGGGATTGCCACGCTGGCAATCTGTGTGCTCACATTCTCATCTAAGGGCTACGATTTGAGATCAATGATTGGAAAGAGATTAATGGCCAATATCAAAAGTTGCAAGGAGCTTGTCCAAGAGCCTAGAACCTTCCCTCAGCCTATAAATGGGAGGATGAGCTTCACCTCACTCACAGAAGTCAGTTTAGCTAGAGTAGAATTTAGGATCGTTTTTTTAATGTAATTTTCCTTTTAAGTCATTTTAGCTTAATGATTTTCATTTAAATGTAATCTTTCTTTTTACAAGTTTGTAATCAGTTTAATTAATTAATAAAAATTTATTTTTCTCATTGTTCAAGTTTAATTCGAATTTTACCTTATAAGCCTAATGATTTGAATAAGCTCCTTTACTACTCTTCTTAAGCTCTTTAAGCTCTCATTTCACTCATAAGCTAGCTCTGAACTCAGTTAAGCTCTAAAAACTTAACTAAGCTTTTACTTACTAAAATTCATAATCAAATTGCCTCAGCATTTTATTTGGAAAGGAAATCAGTAATGGAAGGGTTTTCAGGACCACACCAGCTTATCCTAGGATAAGCTGGAGCTTGTTGATTAGCTTATAAGAGCATTTAAATAGTCTTGTTTGTGCAGATGCATTTGTAAGTCTACATTTTCCTTTTATAGCCTTAATTTTTGTAAATTAGCTTATAATTACTTATTGTTGCTTAATTCTATTTAGAGTAGCTCATTTTAGCTTATTGATGCTTAATATAGTTGTTATATGCTTATTGTGTTTGATTGTTAGTATAAAATCTTAGTTTCTTATAATCTGTCATAAAACAATTGAAAAAACCAAAAAAATTAGCATAGTATAATAGCTTATTGTTCTGGCTTATTATTTGCTTAAATTTGCTCATTAGGTTTGTCAATAGCTTATTATTATTTGGTATTGCTAGTTTGTGCATTAAATCTTAATTTGATAAGCTGAAAAATGGGTTTAAGCCTTTTTAAGGGGTGTTTGGTACAAGGCAGCACTAACTTAAGTTAGTGCTGCCAAGGTCATTTAGTCCTTGGGATTGGTTTTAGAATTCATTTGTAGGTTTATGAGATCTGGCTTTAAGGTTTTTGAGGTTTAAATTAGTTTTAATCTAGTTAGTAAGTGGAAGTTAGATATGTTAGCTTAAGTTTAATTTATTTGCATTTTAAGCTTAGCCTGTTTATGATGCCTTCATTTGTCATTTGCAGTTATGTTGACGGTTTTTTTAAAGTGTAGAAAACAAGTTTTGAGCCTGCACTTATTGGTTTTAAGATTTGGATGCTTTGCTTGCAAACTACATCAGCAGCATAAAAGGCCAAAAGGCCATCTTCTAGCTTAAAATTCAAACTTTTAAATTAGTTGTTAGGTCTTAATTTTTAGTATACTAGTAGATTTTAGGCTAATCTTCATCTGTTTGAACTTATTTTAGTCTAAAAAGCTTTGTTGGTAATTATTTTTAGCTTAAAAAGTAGCATTTTTGTCTTTTAAAACCAAAAATTAATATGGATTACATACTGAGTATTTCAGCAAGTTTCAGTTTTTAAATTAGTTTTTTTTATAGCCTTCTAGAATTTTTAAAATATTTTTCAAAAGTAAGTTTTAAGAAGCTTATTGGTCTAAACTTTCTTTAAAATGATCTCAAAGTCATAAGGTTCCATTTGCTTATTGGAAATTAAGCTCAAAGTTGCCTCTTAGGACTGTTTGGAACTCAGTTTATGCTTAAGTGTTTATTTGAGTTTTTAAGCTTATGGCTTATTCTTTCTGTTTGTTTCTAGTTCAATCTTGCTTATTAGATTAGATTTAAGGTAGTAGTAGCTTATTTCATTCATAGCTTAGCTTATTTTAGCTTTTTGAGTTTCCTTAGTTTAGTAAAAAGCAAAATTTCCTCTTAAAGTCTAAATTGTTGCTTCTAAAGCTCTTTTCCAGCTTATTTCTTAGTTTTCAAAAAAGTTACTTTCACAAAAGTTCTTAGTTTTCAGCTGTTTTACAACTTTGCTTTTCAAAGTTTTTTGCAAAATAAAAAAAAGGGAAGTAGGGAAATCAGGGGTGAGCAAGGCTCGAACCCCTGACCTCTACCCACCTCAACCCTTTTATAAACCTCAACACCACACACACTCACCACTGCGCCCTTGGGACCGTTGTTACGTCCTAAGGTTTGCAACAACAATTCATGTAACACCTTTTTGAACTTGGTTTTAAAAAAGTCACTTCTGGTGTGCTGTGTTTAGCTTTGTCCCCCAGCCTTATTAAGTTTGCTTTTTAGGTTTTGTATTTATATTCCTGCATTCTTTTGTTCCTTAGCTATTTTCTATAATTTTCTTATATTTTTAATTCAAGGTTGGTATTTTTAATCATTTATTTTTATTGTTAAAACCTTTAAATTAAATCATAAAAATTCAGTAAATTAATCAAAAAATAAAATTCGTTTTTTAATAAATTTTTCTTTTATCATATTTTAGGCTTAGGATTTAAATTTACTTTCGTAGGGTTTAAATTTAAAATTTTCATTTTTTAAAGAACGAGATTTGATCCTCGTTCTCGTTTTCTTCGTTTTTAACTTTAGACACCCTCGGTTTAGGATTTCCTTAGCTTTTTCTTATAATTAAGATTAGGAAAAGGTTAAAATTAATCTAGGTTTAATTTTTGATAAATTTGGTTTTAATTATTGCGTTTTCCTTAATTCCCGTTAACATTTTTGCCTTTAGTAGTTAATTGCCTTAATTACGTATTTGCTTTTACTTGTTTTATATTCGTAGAAATAGATAATCAAATCAAAATCTTCAGAACCATTCAAATCATTGTCCAAATTAAAATGAGGTCTCAATTTCATGATTCTTGGGGTTTAAACGACCCGGTAATCACTTACCGGTAAACGTACGATATTTTTGTGTGAATTTTCCTTTTTACCTTTTTCCTAAAGGGTAATTTTGGGATTTCTTATACTTTGATATTATACGTATACTATTTGAAACGTATCAAGTTTTTGGCGCCGTTGCCGGGGAATTGTGTTAAGGATTCTCTCGTTTGAATTAGTCGATCGTGATTTGGAGAACCTTTCGTCTTCGAAAGTTACGTCTTTTGAAAAACTCAAAAATACAAAAAAATTAAAAAAATAAAAAGTAAAAAATATTTTTCTTTTTCTTTTTACTATTAATAGAAGTTAAAATAAAAAAAATATACAAAAATATTTGCTCTTCCGGATTTTTTGATTTTTTATTGTTTTCTCTTAAATACTAAAATACACAATCAATTTAATTCTCTTACTAGATAATTTGTGAATATCCATTAATAAGTTCCCGAACTTAAGATTCAAAAAAGTAACCGTTCGTGTCACTTACGAAAAAGGCACACCTCTTTTGTAAAATTTTACTTAAGAGAGTTACCCTAAGTTTGTTGATTATTCGGTAAAACAAAAATATTTTTGTGTATATATTTTCTCTCCTCGTTTGTTTGCATAGTGCATGCGCACTAGAAATTCCAATTTTCCAAATAATTCACCCGTAACCATTCCGAGACGTTGAAATAGAAGACGTGTTCCAAACGTAGTCGAACCCGAGCTTCGTACTATCGTTGAAGTTGCACCAATGGCGGAACATATAATGGAAGAGCTACTCCGAGCACCCACGGAAGGGTATGGAGAAGCTATCGTAATACCGGAAATTAATGCGGATCTTTTTGAGATTAAGACGAATTTGCTTCAATTAGTTCAAGCTAGCCCGTTTCATGGTTTCGAGAG
>BQNB010151469.1:0-15895 GCA_026074375.1 Tanacetum coccineum | reverse complement strand
TGGTCATCTTGATGTTACGCATGTCGTTGATGAGTTTGGCAAACCAGACATAGTAATCATGAATAGTCTATCCTTTGTGCTGACAAAAGTGTTCGAAGTCATCATAAAGTTGTGACTCACAGTCTTCTTTTGTTAATTCCGAACCTTCCAGGAGCATCTTCACATTGTCCCATATGTCCTTTGCATCAGCGTAATGATTGATAAGAGAGTAGATATCTTTTGGCAACCCTTAACGTAGGATGTTTGTTGCCCGAATGTCAGCATTGTACCTATCCTTATCATCAGGTGACAGGTCAGAATAGACACGAGGTCGTTCTGGACCTAGATGTAAGGCACCTTCATTACCTTCTGAAAGAGTTTCCCAAAATGTTCCCATCTGAAAAGGTCCTTCGTCAATTGACTTCAAGATGTTCACCCCATTCTCTTTACCCTGACAATACAGTCGAATACGTTGTTGCCATGATGCAAAGTCAGTCCTATCAAGCATAGGTGGTCGGGTATCAGAACCGGCACATTGGATGTCTTTCGAAAGATTAGCCATTTTAATTGATTGTGAAATGATTAATTTGATCGAACAATGTTTGGTGATTGTATGTTAAAAGTGATGATTGTTTGTTGGATTAGGTGATATGTTGTTCAAGTGTGATTTGGTTTGGTTGAAATGAGTTAATGTAATGAAGAAAAATTTTGCCAGAGTTTCTTTCTACCAAAACGCAGTGAAGGTCTTCAAAAGTAGACAAAACGCAAGAAGTCTTGAGACAAAACGCAATCAAGTCTTGAGACAAAACGCAGGAAGTCTTGAGACAAAACGCAATCAAGTCTTGAGATAAAACGCAATCTAATCTTGAGACAAAATGCAATCAAGTTTTGATATGGGCAGAGTCTCTCCTAGGCAAAACGCAAGAAAGGTCTTCAATTAGTCAAAACGCAGAACCAAAACGCAACTTTTGATAAACCAAAACGCAGGAAGAAAAATGCAAGAGACAAAACGCAGCTCCTAATAAGACAAAACACAGTACAGTTGTCCTTTACAAAATGACAAAACGAAGTGTAATTTCTCTGACAAAACGCAAGAGACAAAACGCAAGAGACAAAACGCAACCAAGAAATATGCCAGAGAGACAAAACGCAGTCAAGAAAATACGAACTTTTTCACCTAAAAACACCCTTTTGAACATTTTTGCTTGGTTTCTTTTGCACAACTTGATCCTAGAAGGCTATAACAACTATAAAAACACTAACTTTAACATCACAAACGTGAGAATCAAAGAGTGTCAAGAATAAGACCATAAACCTTCAAAAACCAAACTTTTGATCTAAACTAACCAAGAAAACGCACACACAATCTAGCTAATCATCCCATGTGCTCTGATACCAATTGTAGGATATTGGATATCATAACACAATCAATGATCTAGGGGTTGGCCTACTTTGTAGAGAGAGAAAGTGAGTTCTAGTGAGAGAAACTACACTTTATGTGTGTGTATTATAAAATGATCAACCAACCCCTTCCCATGGCTGGAAAGGGGTATATATACATGAGTTTTGTGCCCCTAAGTGGGCTATGGAGTGGGCTAACATGTGGGTAAAGACCCGGCCCAACACCATAAGTCATACGGTAATTAAACGATTACTATTAAGGCTACGAGCTAACCTATGCTAGACATTACACGGGGTGACCGAGTCTTTTACTTGGATTTTCATAATCCTAACAATATGTTTATCAGACTCTGATAATGAGTTGCTAATACCAACACCATGGTCTGATGAGTCTAAGAATGAAAAAAGAGCAAAAAGGTAGAGAGAGGAATTCAAATGGAAAAAGATCTTTGTTTGAGATTTACCTTACGTTTGGCATTAATACCTTTGATTTAGACAAAGGCACTGAGGTAATAAAAGACAAGTTTAGCCAAAAACACGTATGTAAAGAAGAGGTGCATTTAAACAACAACATAGGGAAACAAAGTGGTGATCTTGTAGAGATGCCAAGTGAAGTAGTGGAACAGGGGATGAATGATCATGTGCCTGATGAGATTGATGGTGCTAAGGGTGAACTGGTTCTAAACCATGTTGTTAAGAAATGTAACCTTGAATTTCTGGTTTGTAAACAGGTTACAATGAACTAGTGGACAAAGGAAGATCGCTGAAGAGGAAAAGGGTGTATGCTGAATAGATGGATGATGCATTTACTTAAGATGAACGTTAATGCTGAGAATGCAAAGAATGGGTCATTTTTGTGCTATCTTCTAATACTAATGTTTTGGATCTTAAATTACCCTTGTATGTATTTCTTGTAATTTTTTGTTGTATGTATATGTGGTATGTTTAAGAGAATCAAGTTATGAAAGCGTACTAGTTATGCAACTTGTTTCAATTATTTTGTCTCCAACGTAACAACGTAGGTCAAATAGAGTAGTGGTCAAACACCGTTTGAAAATTTACAGGGTCTTTGGTTTAGACAAACGGGTGAACGGGTGTCACTTCAGGGGCGAACAATGTAATTTACCCATAAAACAACTACAATACCAACAAGACATTATAGTGAAATGATTTAGTGATTAACAAACAAAAGTTGCAATCATACATTCATGAAAAAACTGAAAGACAAAAATGTTAACAATATATAACCCAAAAGCAAAAAAGAACAACCCCAAAAGCCGACCATCTCCTGTTTACAGAGTTTTATAAAAATCAACCTCCTTATGGACCTGAAGGCGCAATTGTAAAACTACCTTCCTCATCTCGATCAGCTTAATCAAATCATCCTTCTGAAGACGCTTGAGTTTTTCCCTTATCTTATAAGCCACCAAATATCCTGGAAAATGCTCAATCTCTTCTATAAATGCACGCCTTTCATTTACACTTTGAAGTAACTACATCATTAAATTAGAAAGTTCATTTGATAGCTGAGCTTTACTTTGCGTTTGCATGTCAAAATAAACAATCAATTGGTATGGCAACTTGCTAGAATTTGCTAAAACCCTAAGTTCCTCTAGATGAAAAAATCCACGAGCAGCAGCCATAGAAAAAGTTGGGTTTTAGGATAGTGAAAGGGTTCAGGAAGTTAAGGTATGTATGTCTGTGTTTTGGATATGAAGGACGATATGCGAAGTGAATTTAAATATAAGTGAATATATAGAGATGAATCGACTACACAAGCAAAGAGTCAAAAATGCAATTATTACATTGGGAAGGTAAATGTAAAACGCGGATAAACTTTGACAGCACATCATGAAATGATTTTAAGGACCAAGCGTGCAAGTGACATGTAGAACATTTATTGTATATTTGGAGAGAAATAGAAACCAATAGAACGCATTGAGGGACCAACGGTGCAAGTTACAAAAACACTAACAAAACCACTGGGTAACCCGACGGGCAACGGTCATAAAGTCTACTTCTTTTTTACTAGACAAAAACACAAACAAAGTTAAAATTAGAAAATCATTTTAAGAATGCCTCCATCTTCTTCCATCCCTCCTACATAGAGTAAATACAGGCTTCCATTAATGATGCTCACCTCTTGTACCTATAAAAACCTTGCTAGAAGATTTAGTGTTTGCCCTAACAAATATTTAAGTCGTTGCATTTTTCTAGATCTTATTTTATTAGCTAATTATAAATTCTTTAATTTTCAGACAAAAGGAATCAAGCACTGTAAAAGATGGCATTGGTGTGATTCGGAGTTAGAGAATAAACAGTACAGAGATCATTTATATGAGATGCATCTGCTTCTTAATCCCTTCAAAAGAGCAAAATGTTAGAAATACGAAAAGTATCGGTCACTACCAATACATCGTTAGATAGCTCGTAGCATAATATTTGAAACCTTAGTAAGTAGTTAGGCCAAAGCCCATGGAAAGCCCATGAAAGCCAAGGCCTATGGCCGGCCACTCTAAGAATACAAAAACCCTCTCCATAGTTTGGAGAGGGTGTTGGTTGTTTCCTTTCACACATTTCATAATCTAAGTTTCTCTTTTACTTTCTCTCACTAAAAGCAACCCTCCACTCCTTTCTCTTTCTCTAGTTTTCTCCCATATTTTTTGTTTGTTTAGATATCTCATATATTCTACACAGAACTAGAAAATGAAGTAAGAAGCCAAGAAGAACTTACAGTCCTTTAAGTTGAGTTTGCTGATATGAAAGTCAAATGCAGCAACTCATGGAAGAATTGAAGAAAAGTCAAAAGAATGCTTTGTTTTGGAAGTCAACTGTGGTAGCGTTTGGGGTAGTGGTTTTGTTTATGTTTATCATGAATTAATTAGTTAGAGTTTATTTAGTCTAATCAGTTGTATGAATTACCCATGATCAGTTGTTGTTCTTGATGCCAAATGGTTATACAGATTATTTGACTTTTTCTAAATAATATAAGTGAACCCAAATGACTTTTACTAAATCATACCAGTAGACTTTATAAGTCAAACAACTATACACTAAATGTTGACTTTATTAGTCAAACAACTTAACACATTCATCCACAACAATATGACTAAGAACCGAATCTATTCATTCCATCAATCAACACATAACCACATTCATCCACAATACCATAACCCATTACCTACTAAGAACATCTACCCAAAAAAGAAACTACCCTAAAGCTTCACATTGTACATGATGAGGTGTCATTTTATACACTTTTTGGGGTCATTTAACCCCTAAAATCATGCAAAATATCTCCAAATATTGTACTTAATCATTTTTTTATATTTTAGCATTTGGGAAGCATTTGGAAGAAAAACACGTGACTTGGGCTTGATTTGGGAATAAACGGGACGAAGACACAAGACTTGGTTTTACAGTACGTGGAGACGCCGTCAAAATCAACTACGACGCCGTCAAAAGTAAATAGCGGCGACGTCACCACGACTTGTAACGCCGTCACAATAACCGACTAAAAAGAAGTCTTTAGAAGATTCGGTGGGCTGACGACGTCAGGATTTGTTGCGACGTCGTCAGACCCTATTTTCTATATATACAAACCCTAATTTTCATATTTTAGGGAGGAAAAATGTAGAGTATTGTGGGATATCTTTGTAGCAGCTATTGTCGTGGAATTTTAGGGTTTTTAAACCTTTTTGTACTCACTCATACTCCATGTTCAATTAAAATGAAGTTCTTTTACCCTTTTAATCATTCAATATGTCTATGTGTTGTTTAATTAATTGTTCTTCACTTTAAATTAACATGTTTGGCTAAATATAATTGTGTTTGCTTATGATTGCATAAAACCTAGTTGTTAGATCTTTTATTATTGCTTCTTGTTGATGGTGTGCGTGTTAGGCTTTAGAAAACTAGCAACTTGATTGCATAGCATGAACGTCTAGGGAAACGCGGCTAGGTTAGAGGATACCTGTGATTAGATCTTCATATCTAGATCACCTTTGGGTGGATTCCGAGTTAAGTATTTGAATTAGAGAATACTTACACATTACATTAACGAGGGTAGCGGGCAATAAAATTAGAGAAAACAAGTAGGGAGTAGTGCATGATTAGGTAAACATGTTTGTTTAACCATATGAGTTTGTCCCCATCAATTCACTTTTTTGCATAATTAGGAGTAGTTTAATTTAGTAGTTTAATCAACCCCCTATTAAAAATCGAGATTTACTTGCTTTCTAAAAAATATAAAAATACAAAAAAATCTTTCTTCAACCCCTTAGACCCTAGTAAACATACAATTTGAGCCTACCTAAACTATTCCCCTAGAGAACGATAATAACCCCCGAGTATTGCCTATACTACACTACAACGGTTAGGTACACTGCCTAGGAGGGTCGTAAAACTTCTGTGTTGCAACCCACCGCATCAGTACAGTATACATAAAACCCAAATACAGCCCAGCTGATGATGAGATATTTCATCAACTTGAGTTATTTTTCTTCAACCATAGCAAGGATTTCTTCAAGCTCATTACGTGCCCTCATCAAACTAGAGATAATCTGAACAGACCTTTAGAACATTGGTGGTTCAAACCACCGGATGAAGTTGACACACGTTAGACTCTGAAAATAAAAGAAAAGGGATGTGTAAATAAACAAACAACATGATTTGTTACATATTTTACGATCTGATTATACTTACAAGTGTAGGACAACCGTAGAAACAACGATCAGGATTCCGACTAGTCTATGATGTTTTGATTACGGCTTCCAAACCACACGAACAACGAACCATTTTATAATTCGTGTGTTTTACCTTGCAAACCATCATTTATAATACACATAAACGATTTAGGAACCAATGGTGCAAGTGTAAAACGACAAAAAAACTCAATAGTAAAGCACCTGTTGGGGTTTTTGAATCAGGGACCAACAGTGAAAAAACAAAAAAAAAATTTGCTCAAATGCCCAAGGTTGAAAAGTCAAACTAATGCTAGTTACGTATAACGGGGATCGAGGGACCAAACGGGTAACAAAAATCGACTTTAGGATTAACGACATCGACCCTAGTTTTCTAGGGACATAATCTGCAATGAGGCCTAAGTAGAAGGACGAATTGTTTAATTTATCCTTTTTTGTGTGTGGTCTGCACCACTTAACGGATTCCAAAGAAGAGTGTGAGTTTTTATTATTATTTTTGTTTGTCTGTGAGGGCGTAGAGGGTATATTGTTGGGTATTTGGTATAAAGTATAAATTGAACTATATTTGTATTTTTGGTTTCATGGTGACCATAGCACTTAAAAGTTAAAAAGTGGCGGTTTTAGTGGTGTATTGGATGGTGGTGTGACGCATACGTAGAGATAATGGGTTCGACGACAATAGTGTCCGGTCTTAAAGTCAGTAGTTTTATGTGTACCTTTTTAGGTTGACAATGTAAAGGGACCAACTTACAACCTATGTTGCATGGAAACGCCTCCAAGGTGCCGTCTCCCGTCCCGAAAACGTTTCAAAAACGGAAAACGGCTGAAAACGCGTTTTAGTTGACATAGGAATGAAAACTCTGAGATGGAGCTCGGGATAGGGAGTAGGGCGAAGAGGTGCTTCGTTACCGAACCACTATAAATCCTCGCGTTGTGGTTTGATTGTTCTTACTCTTATCTCTTGTTTTACTTTATCATTTCATATACTTATATTGTTCATATTGTGCAAGCGTTGAATTCACAAAAAGTCGAATCTAAGTTTTACAAACATACATAAACCTTAAATTAAAAAGCGGTAAAACTATTCAACCCCCCTTCTAGTTTTCCACAATTGGTATCAGAGCCACGTTAAAACAAGACTTTTAAAATAAATTATATTTTAAAACTTGAATCGATCTATGGAATCGGAAAAATATTTAGAAGGGCAATCTATGCAAAGACCACCACTATTTGAAAGTGATGGATTTATTTATTGGAAAAATAGATTCGAAACTTATGTGAAGTCAAAAGATCTAGATCTTTGGCATGTTATTACCGATGGTGATTTTCCCTCCTATTCAATTTAAATCTGAAACTAAAATGGATGGAAATTGTATCTTTTTCATAAACAAAATGATGAAAAATAGTTTTTCCTTTAAAAAGAAAACTTACTAAAACTAATGAAGCAAAAAATGGTACTATAAAATGTTTTACCACGTAATGAATATGAAAAGAAATTTTTAATGTATCAACCGAAAAGGAAATTTGGGATACTTTGTTAATCACTCATCAAGGTAATAATCAAGTCAAAAGCAAATAATAGATATTTGTTCAAACAATTAGAACAATTCATGATTCCGGAAGAGGAATCAATAGATAATGCTTTTGCTAAATTTAACACTATTATTACTAGTCTAAAAGCACATTGATGAAGGTTTTTCCATAGCAAGAATTTGTGTTAGGAAATTTTCTTAGGGCATTGCAACCCAAATGGCGCGCAAAGTCACGCAAATAAAGATCAAAGAATCTAACAACTCTTTTCACTTGACGAACTTATTGGCAATTTAAAAGTTTATGAAGAAGAAAAATCAAGAAAGACTCTGAAACCGTCAAAAGCAAAAGAGAACAAAGTAGATCTATTGCCTTAAAAGCTAGAAAGGAATCTAGTGATGAAGATAGTTCAACCTCCGATAGTGAAGATGAAGAATACGCCATGGCCGTAAGAAACTTCAAGAAATTCTTCAAAAGACAAGGACGATTCGTAAGACAACCATATGAAGAAAGAAAATCATCCCAAAGAAATAAAGATGACAAAAATAGGAAAAGCGAAAGAAAATGTTTCAAGTGTGGAGATCCAAATCATCTCATCGGAGAATGTCCGAAACAATTAAAATATCAAAATCAAAGGGCGTTCGTCGGAGGATCTTGGAGTGATAGCGACGATGATGAAGAGGAAAAGACAAATGACGAAAAGTGTCTTATGGTTAAAGCTTCAAATGAGGTACTTTCCGAAACCGAATACTTTAGTGATGACCAATCATTACTAGACGAAAATGACTTAGTTAGTGAATATAGTAAACTATGCAAATTAGGACTAAAAGTCATGGCCAAAAATAAAACTCTAAAACAAGCTAAAATAGAATTAGAAAATGAAGTACTAGAACTAAAAGATAAATTATCTAGGTTAGAAAAAGGTAAGGAAGTAATTGAAGAATGTAAATTATGTCAAGAACTTAAGCTTGAAAATGAGAACCTTAGAAATGAAATATCTAGGCTAAATCAATTTAATAATAGTAGTCCTCCTTAAGAAAATAATAAGTTTTCAAAAGACTTTCCGGAGATAAATCCGGATTAGGTTTTAATTTTACCAAATGATCACCTAGCGAAACCAAACAAGTATAGTTTGTAAAAGCTCAAAAGTCGAGTCAAAAGAAAAATTGATAGAATCAAACTAAAATTTAATACTTATAATAATCCTACAATACCTATTGCAATAATGATCGAGGTAAAACTTTTTACAAACCCCCCTTAACAACACGAGTCGTTTACTAAACCCACAATGAGGTCTAAAACTCCACCTCCGAGAATGACTAATAATCCTCGTCCTCGGTCTAAAACACCTCAACCTAGGAGAGACCAAGGTAGACAAAACTATCCTAATCACTTAATAAATCATTCACATCCACTTAGTTTCACTCAAATGTGGAAGTTGTTTCACACATGTATGTGGCCTAAACCCCCCCCCCCCCATTCCACCAAATGCAAAACATATGCGGAAACAATAACTTCGAATACACGAAACGTTGAGGACCAAATGGCTAAGCCATCACAATCATTGAAATGGTGTGTTCTCTACAAACATTCTTTGTCTACGGACTAAAGAATTCATGATAAGGTTCCCATGAACTCTTATCATTTACATTGTGAAGACATTACAAAGCTATTCGAAAGTCTAAGGTACGTCTCACTCTTCATATTCGTAGAATATAGATTATAAGTAAATGTCTATGTGTTACTATGATGATGTAGTATAATTAGTTTTTAAAAATAATAGTGTAGTCTCTAGAAATACCATTTGTTGGTTTTCTAGCTTTGAAGAGATTAGTTCTCTATGAACTATTCTTTCGTATAGATTATAGTCATTCGTCTACAAAATAGAAATCTTCTATGACCACATAGCAAACTCACGAAGATGAAGAAGAGCAAGCTAGTGGTTGACAATTAACATAGAAGTAGGATTAGTCGCTTTTCGAGTCGCTTCATTTAACTTCCTATAGTCGATACAAACTCTCCAACCGGTAACTAAACGTGTCAAAATTAATTTATTCTCTTCATTAGCAACAACTGTTATTCTACCTTTCTTGGGAACACAATGCACTGGACTAACCCATGACTTGTCGGAGATCGGGTAAATCATACCGGCATCAAGAAGTTTTAAGGCCTCCTTTTTGATTACCTCATGAATTTTTGGGTTAACCCGTCTTTGACTTTGAACCGTGGGTTTGTAATCATCTTCCATCAAGATTTTGTGTGTACAAAAACTAGGGTTGATACCCTTGATGTCGGTGATTTTCTAAGCAATGGCCCGTTTATGAGATTTTAGCACCTTTAAGAGAGCTTCTTTTTCATCATCTTTTAAACCTTTTGCAATAATCACTGGTAACTTGTCGTTTTCTTCCAAGTAAGCATATTCCAAGTGAGACGGTAAATCTTTTAACTCTAATTCCGGAGGCTCTTCAATTGAAGATTTTGCCTCGGTAACTTCACTTTGTTTAAGGTCCATCGGAGGAAGTTGAAACGGGTCATTATTTAACAATTTTTCAATTAAGCAAATATCTCCCTCCGGATCGCAATCGGCATGATCAATTTCTGGTGAAATCGAATCATCCTTGAGATAAGCTTCAATCTCTTCTAAAATGAATTCGGAAGTAAGAGGCTCAGACGTCGGGGTGGGATTGCCACCCGAAGAATCATTATTAGAAAATCCTAGCAATTCCGGAGCATACTCCTCACAAACTGCATCAATGATGTCAATTCGGTTTACCGACTTATCATTTGTAGAGGAGTATCTCGTGGTTTGATCTAGATTAAAAGTGACGGCTTCGTTATCAACCCGAAGGGTTATTTCTTCTCCATAAACATCAATTAAAGCACGACCGGTCCTTAAAAAGGATCTCCCAAGTATACTTTTCGATCTAATAGAAAATGTGTTATCAAAATAAATGGGTGTTTGGTTAATTTCTTAGGATCAACTTTTAAAGTCGAAATGACCATCGCCATAGTTTTGTCACTTGTGTAAACACTTAACTAGCTTGTATAAGTCATCAAGATATATAATTCATATATATGTTGATATATTTTGCGATTAGTATGAAATAAAGGGGCGTTTGGTTCAACCTTTTAAAACATGATTTTTGAATAAAAACAAACACCACTTAACTTTTATCAAGTTAAAAATAATAAACTTATACTTGTCAACATGATATATACTTGACATATAGTTTTTGACAAGCTTAAACAAATTTCATATTAATAAGGGAGTGTTTGGTTCATGGTCTTGATGTTGAAATATATAACTAATATATATTTTTTGACATCCGAGATTAAGTCAAAAATAAATTAAGGAACATAAGGATCACTTCTTAGGAGTTATTTTTAGTGTCAAAGTAATCCTTGTCCCACATTGGTCATTTTTCAAAAACATAATTCCATTTTCCTTATTATATTGTTGTATAACATTTTATGTTGCTGATAAATTGTTTAGGTCACAAAATGCCAAGAGCCACTACCACCGATATATCCCTTACTAAATTCTACATCCCAAAAGTATCCCAAATCCCCGGCATCTCTCCTACCATTGCCAAATTCTACAAATCCATTGAAAATCGCAACATTCACGAAGGTCGTGTTGTTGATCAAGCCTATTACAAATCCAACAACATCGAGCGTCTCTTCACAAACATTCGCTTCGATTGTCTCTTTAAAATCAACGAACCGATTGTTCCGAGATTTATTCTAGACTTCTATAGTCAAGTCACGGTTCAAACCGATGAATATGGCTATCTTGTCATCTCTTTTATGATTCAACATGAATTCATAACTCTCACTCTTGCTCAATTCGGTCAAATCCTCAAAATTCCTTACAACGGTCAAGCCGTTTTCACCAACGAGTGGGACCTTGCATCTCTTGAGTATTCTCAAGAAACCGAGGGACCATACTCCACCGACCTTCCTACTCCCGACGATATTCGTCGACTTCTTGAATTGGAACGTGTCATGGTAGACCGTACCATTAAGAGTCAAACCGTCACTCTTACTCCAAATCAAATCCTCACTAAAGAACTAAGCCCCGACATGAAGCAATGGGAAGAACTCATTCGAGAGAATGTGTTCGGACTCGGGGGACATCGGGACCATCTCCCCGCTTGTCTTGCTCACATGTTGTATTGTGTTGTTGCCGAGGAACAATACAATCTTGCTTACTTCTTTGTCAAAAGAATCGAATGTGCTAGAGCCAATCCAACCGCAAATCTTCCATATGGCATGTTCTTGACTCGTCTCTATCGACACATCATGGAAGCATATCCTCATCTCGACAATGGCATTTATGACATTGTTGATCGAGTCATGCGTCCTCTTGCTCTTAAACAAACTCGACGACCTCGAAGTGATCGTGGCAAGGCACGCCATTCCGTCTCTTCTTCATCTTCTCACCATCAAGGCACGTCATCTCATCAACATGACGATGATGATGATGATGTCGAAACTTCTCGTGCAAGTACTCCATCTCCTACCACCTATCTCAACTCTCTTGATCCTCTCAACTACCAAAACTACCAAATGCCTTCCGTTTCCCCGAACGAAAACCGATTGAAAAGCTCTCTTTGAACGACAAAACCGCCTTTGCTCAACCCAAACGCAACAAATTGCATATGGAGATGCGCAGAGGGTTCAAGTCTTTGGAAAAGGCACTATAAGGAAGTGTTTAGCAAGACAGAAGAATGTAGACATAGGAATGAAGTGAGCTAGATGGCTAATGTAGTTTAAGACAATTTTTAACTTGATTATGTGTATGTTATTAACAAGTTGTGTGGCGATCATCCGATGTATTCGGAAAGACTTATGTGTTGGTTATTTTTAGGTATCTGTTTGCTATGATGACTTAACCCTTTGGTTGTTTTATTAAATCAACTAGTTATGTCACTTTGGTTTCATGATTTAATGTGTTTATTACTTAGGTTATATGATTAAACGTGCTCATTAAAACTTCAATTGGGCCTGCTGCACAATAAACCACCAAAACAGAAATACTCTCACAAAATTCTGAGAAAAATCATTTTTCTGTGAAAAATGGAACCAACAGAGGGCGGCCCCCTTAATTCATAATGGGCGGTCCCCTTAATTTTAAGGGGACCGCCCCCTAAGGGGATCGCACTAGTATTTCACGGGTTTAGTTTTTCTAAACAATATTTTTCCTGCTTTTGACCCCCTATTTACTAGTCTAAGCTTCTTTGCCAGAATGCTCGAACACAACTTGGAATAAATTGAACTAGTTCAAACTCATTCCATTTTCAAACTATTTCCTTCCAATAAATCCCCTCCATATGATCATCTCCAGTACACCATCTTCTTCATCATTTATCAACCATTATCAACATCCATGGCATCCACTAGAGCCTCCATTTCCAAAGCCTCTAAGAGACCAAAAATCAACATCATTCACCAAACAATTGTTTGTGAATTTTAACCCATGATGACAACAAAAACTCCATCACACACACTTAAACTATCATCACCTAGTGCTCTGTCTCTTAATGTACCTCGCCATAAAACACATCAACCAAGATACTTCCTCATCCTCTTAGTAATACTACATACCCAAACCACCAACATCATAACATCACTTTCACCTATGGTTACTTGAACCTCGCCACATCTCACTCGCAAGAGTTTCTCCACAACCTCCCAACTCTGAAAATGATTCAATGGACATCACTCTCACCTTTTACAATTACCCACTTGATGTCCAAGTTGATTCTTCGTCACCTTCACCATATTATGGTCATTCCCATTCCATGGAACCTTTCTTGAGGGGGGACATGGAGTTTCATGCTTGTGTTGCAGTACACAATCGTTTACTCTTATAATTTTGATTAAAGAGATGAACTTCATTTATATGTTTTCATATATTGAAACACATGCTCATCTCAACCACCCAACAAATCCATCATTCACCATCTTCCCCTAACTAAAAACCATTACATCTATGTTTGGTTTCTATAAATAATTGTCCATCTATCTTTTTGAAAGCAAGTATATTATAAGAGCCTACTACTTGTTATAGGACTCTTTGTAGTTTTTAAAATTTTCTTGTATGTTAGCATGTTATTTATTTTCTTATGTATGCATGAGTTGTGGCTTTACACACTATTTTCCTTTTAATGGTGATTATTCGTTGGTTAGTATTACTAGTATGCCATATTTTTCCGTACTTGATACAGGTATTAGAAATATTTGTATTGTTTTCTAACTCGTTTTTGAGCCAATAGAAAACATAGCTCGATGCCTTGTTGCCCTTCGATACGAGGTAGGTGCACCACATCAAGGGGGAGGATTTGTTTTCTGTCGATTTTTACTAGTCAGATCTCGACGATGCCTTTTTGATTTCTACTAAATGGCGGGAGAAATGACATGAAACTCACTAAATACTTGTTTTTAAAATAATTTTACTTAATGAGTTTTAAATTTGTAATCATCAAAAAAGGGGCAGATGGAGATTTTGATAAAATATACTGCCTAAAAAACATTACTAATATTTTTCACATCTTTATGTTTTAATAATCACAAAATATAAAAACGCTTCAACGTAAAAATAACGTAAACAAGTAATTAGTAGTAAATTCTCATTTCAACAAATACATCACTTAAAGGTATGAATAAATAAATGCTTAATGCATTTTATGATCAAAGGAAATTTTTATTCAACCTCACACTTTTATAAAATGTTGTAAACATTACAAAACATTTTCTACAATTAAAAGAAATATTTTATTCAAAATAAACATTTTGAAATTCAAATTTTTGGACCTAAAAACGGGCTGATGCTCTAGATAATTTCCCCCTACACAAAAAGACAAACTGGGGATGCCCCGGTTACTTAGGGGGCCCCCTTACGATACCGTCCGACCCCTTAAAATTAAGGGGACCGCCCACCTATTTAAGGGGACCGGCCCTAGGTAGACGCTCCCCTAGTTTGTCCTATAAATACTGGACTTTTCCCCACAATTTTCTCACCTTTTGCACTCATTCTTTCTGTTCTAAAACAGCCCACACATCTCTCTAAAATCCTTTGATCATTTAATCATAAAGCTTTGTTTCCAAGTGATCCAAGCTCAATTCCTCAAGTGCAAGAGAAGAATACTTCCATCATCAAGTGAAGAAGTATTACACCCTAAGTGTATATTGCAATCTTGTTGCATCCATATCACATATTTGTAAATCAATTGTATATCTTGTATTTGTGTGTAGTAGCTTGATCCTTATTATGTCTTCTTGTTAAAGACATGTACATGAAGTCATTGACTTGGTCAAAGACTTATAACAAATAGTAATATATTGGATGTTTATGTCTACTTGTTAGTACATACACATTAAGTCGTTGACTTGATCAAAGACTTATAAAAGGATGCAATTGCTTAGTAACACTATTGATACCATTACGTTTTTAACTTATTATGGTATGTCCAACAAGGGTAATCAAACTCTATATTGATATTGTTTTAATTCTTGATGACCTTAATTGATTTAACTCCTAAAAGAGATCAAGGTTAGATATTTGAGTATGTCGTAGATATACCCAATAAGACTCCAACCTAGAAGGTTAAATTAAGCCATTATTCTAGTAATTAAATGTGTCTTGATTGAAGTTCTAAATTTGTTAAAATCTCTTGGAGATTATTATTAACAAATGCCTAGAACTGTTAAGTGTATTTTGTTGGATACCCAAAGGAAATAATGGGATACCATTTCTATAACCTACACGAGAACAAAGTTTCTGTTGCTCGTCATGCTGAGTTATTTGAGAATAGTCTCAAATTTACAAGAATCAGTGGGAGTCTCACTTTGCTAAAAGCGAGTGAGAGTATTGTAGGTCTTGAATTAATTCAAGAAGAAGATACATAAACCTTCTAAAAGCACTAGCAAATGTTATACTAAGGAAAAACATGAAAATGTTGGACCTTAGAATAATGTTACTCATATTCATAGATACGCATTGATACCTCATGATATGTTTCTATATCAATAGTGATGGTTATGAGTTAGTGGATCATTGTAAACCTGCTAACCATAGGAGATGCATTATTAGATCTTGGATCTAATGGATGACTCAAAGACTATGAATGAAAAGATGTTGTCCAAAAGGAGATAATCACATTCTTGGAATTTATTTTATCTTTAACCTATCAGTTTAATGATGAGGTTTAAATGAGTTTATTTTAAAAAAGACTCATAGGGACAATGTTGTATACATATTTATTGCGCGTCAAATGACA
>BQNB010151468.1:0-11485 GCA_026074375.1 Tanacetum coccineum | reverse complement strand
GGAGGTTGAAGAAAAGGGTGATGAGGAGGAGGATGAAAAAGAGGGTGATGAGGAGGAGGATGAAGAAGAGGGTGATGAGTAGGAAGATGAAGAAAAGGGTGATGAGGAGGAGGATGAAGGAGATGATGAAGAGGATGCGATTGTTAAGGATGAAGAATATGAAGAAGAAGAAGAAAAAGAAAAGATGTCCGAAGAAGAAGAATTGAGATGCTGCTAAGAATTGGGAGTTCGGTTTATGTGAAGAATCTGATGAACAGGTTTCAATGTTACAGCGCTTGAGGTATAAGATTGCTACCAAGATTATGTTGCACCAGTTCAATGCTGTTTCAAGTAAAATGTTTGATTTCGCTTTCACGTTTGAGACAAATAATACTGAGCAAGCGAGGGTCTCAATGATTGTTGATGCAATTAAGAACAGGAATAATCGTGATCCACCCAAGCAAGTGAAAGAGACTGATACGGCCAATGTAGTTGTAGGTGTGAAAGAAGCGGTTGATCAAGTGAAGGAAAAGGGGCGTCGGAAGAAGTGATTTATTGTTTTTAACTGATTCTGAATGGTATAAATTTTTGTAAAACTAATGGTAGTTGTTGATGGTAGTTGATGGTAGTTGTTGATGGTAGTTGTTGATGGTAGTTGTTTTTAACTGATTCTGGTATCTTTTCTGATGGTAGTAGTTGCATTTCAAAATCTGATGCTATGAAATTTAAATATTGCTTTGCTTCTTTGATTAATCTTTGATATATGATATATGATTCATAGATAATCATATTCATAGATAATCATATATGATCCATGAATGAATCATGTATGATTCATACATGAATCATATATGATTCATACAAGACAACTTTAATCATACGTACAAAACAGTTTAAACTATCAAATCTGCTAGAACATTAAACATAAAGTAATTCAATTAAAATCTCAAACACTTTTTCGACAGTATTACAAATAAAATAAAGGAAAAAAATATAAGCTAAGTTTTTTTTTTAAATGCAAAACCATTCAAGAAGCTGTATTTGATTGTTCCTTATCAACAATGTGTGCAGTATCACTGTTTCTGTCCTCTTGTTCAGTAGCACTAGCAGCAATTCTCCTTTCTTGTTCGGCAGCAGCTTTAGTTCTCGCTAGTTTTGCTATATATTTTGGATTTAACGGGCAAGTAGTTTTTGTGTGCTTGTTTGTTATCTCTGCACAGTATCCACATTTCCGAGCCCTTTTAGCCTTAGCTTTCATTGCTATTTCCCTTCCACTTTTTCTTCGTTCTCCTCTTCGACCACCTTTGTTGCTAGCCTTTTGTGGATTATTTACCAGATTTTGATTCGGCTTCTTAATTGCATAGATATCTTCAATCACATCACCCGTTTTCTGAGAAGGAGGGTTAGGCAGTTTAACCTGAATTTCTTTCTTTATATTCTCCAACTTTTCCACAAACTGCTTCAACTGTTCTTCGTCTTTTCTTAACAAAAACAAGCATTCGTCTACCACAAAATTTGCCTCATTTGTTAATTTTTCAATTGCTTCGTCTTTCTCTCCATATCTATTTGTGTTTCTTCTCAATGCAGGTGGTATTAAATCCCTTCTCCAACGCCTCAAAATGTATCTTTCCGGAATCACTTCAATATTACAATTCTTCAAAACACAAAATACATGTCGGCATAGAAACCCATAACGAAGAAAATGCCTACAAGTACATTCAACCGAACCGTCTTCAGGATTACGCACAACCTAATTATTCAACATAAGAAAAAGAAAAGTTATTAGAAATATGATTCACCATGAATCATATATGATTCACATAAGAATCATATATGATTCACCATGAATCATATATGATTCACCATGAATCATATATGATTCACCATGAATCATATATGATTCTTACATCAGAATATAACAGTAGGCAAGTTTTTTTTTTAAATTACCTTGTAATCTACTACTTTGTCTTTTTCTTGAATCACCGTCTCTTTTCCTTCCTCTGTATAAAGTGTTCTATAAGCACCTGCTCTTATGTCTCTAACCTTAACGATCTCACAACCTTCTTCTTTTTTAAACTCTTGTATTTGGCATGCCCAACACCCTTCATATATTTCCTTTTGAACAAGTAATTTTTTCAATTGCTTCGTCTTTATCTCAATATACTATCTTTGTGTTTATTCGCACTAATGCACGGTGATATTAAATCCATTCTCCACACGCCCTCAAAATGTCATCTTTCTGGATCCTCAACCTAATATTACAATTCTTACTAAAACACAACTTACATTTAGGCATAGATACCATAACGGAAGAAAATGCCTACAAGTACATTCAACCGAACGTCTTCCAGGAACCCCCTCTCTCAGCCACCCCCACCGTTTTTCACAACCTCCACCCCCCCCCCCCACCCCCCACACCAACCTCTTCCCCCCTCACTCCAACCCCCCACTCTCCCCCCCACCCCATCATACAACAACCCACCTTCTCTTTTCGCATCCACAACTAATTATTCAAAACTTAAGAAAAGAAAAGTATTAGAAATATGATTCACACATATTTGATTCAACATTAGAATTAATATATGATTATCCTTATACGTGAATCATATGATTCACTATGAATCATATATTGATCTCTCAACAATTGTATAATATAATGATGCTCTCATTTAGCAGAACCTATAACAGTAGGCAACAGTTATTTTTTTTCTAAAACAATTAAACCTTCGTATTTCACTACTTTGTCTTTTATTGGAGTCCACCGTCCTCTTTTCCTTCCTCTGTAGTCAAGGTCGTTCTATAAAGCACCTGCCTCCTTTTGTCTCTAACCTTAACGATGCTACAACCTTCTTCTTTTTTAAAGTCTTGCTATTGCGGCATGCCCAACCCTTCATATGCTTCCCTTTTGAACATAAGTAACGATATGTCCTAGTGTTATACTTTTACACGCATGGATTTCCAATTGTTAACTTTGTATGCAAGTTTTGGTGCCGAGTCTAACGTTCTAATTGTCAACACTTCTTGCTATAGCATTGCCTTTCCCATTGCCGGATTGGCATTCGAAGCCATCATTGAATACTTACACCCAAGCTCTGACCAGTGATTTGTTAAAATTTTGAAGATATGCATTTTCACTCTCGATCTTTATGTAGTTCTCATCAATTCCAAACATGGCCGATGTGATTAACATATGCCCCTCGACTGGAACCCGGTAACAACATGTGTGAAGTTGTCCACAACATCTTTGTCATCCATTTGTGGTTTTTTTGCAATCCACAAGTCTTCAACTAGTTTCTGGACCATTTTCCTTCAAATTCTAACGGACTCCATGAACATGTACACACAAGTTTAGCCGACAGCGCTATTTGAAATCAGTTCTCCATCATTTTTTTTGGTAAGATCTGATTTATGACGATATTGCAAGCAAATGTAACGTTGATATATATGATTCTAATAGAATCATCATAGGTTCATGGTGTGAATCATAATGATTTCACCCTATGAATCTACATATATGATGTCTCTGGGATTCAATACGTATGATTCATGGTGAATTATATGATTCATCACACGCATATTGATATTAAATCGACCATTATCGTATACCACACGCCCCCTACTACCTCCTCACAACGATTGAATTTTTCAAAATACCTTTGCTAGCTCAACCCCCCCCCAATACTCTTTTGCATGATATGCCACATGCATACTCTGTGTGTAGATACTGTTATAAGAACTGCTTAAATTGCCCTTTTCATTGCTCCATACTTGATCAGTTACAACATTGTTGGTTGCTTTTCTGTGAGCAGTCATGAATGATGTTAGCCCCCCCCACCCCCCCCCCCCCCCCCCCCCCCTCATACTCAGCCTCACCCCCCCCCCCCCCCCCCCCCCCCCCCTCACCCTCCAACCACCCCCCCCCCCCCCTCCCCCCCCCACCCCCCCCCACCCCCCCCAACCCACTACCCCCCCCCACCACCCCCCCCCCACCCCCCCCCCCCCCCCCCCCACAACCATCACCCCCCACCCCCCCCCACCCCCCCCCCCCCTCCTCCAACATCACCCCCCCCCCCCCCCCCCCCACCACCCTCCCCAGCCATGTGTTAAGACATCTGTGTCTTCTCTGAAAGAGCATTCCGAGCCAAAGTTTCTCGCACTTTTAAGTGATTATCTAGTCCGGTTGCAATTGGAACAAAAACCTGTCATACCCTACAAATAATTCACTTGATTTTGTTTCACGGTAAAATCATAATACTTCAATTTAAAATTGAACATATGAATCATATATGATTCACATGAACTCATATGCTATGATTCACACATGATTCATATATGATTGAACATAACATAACCAGTTAAATATAAAAACAGAATGTCTCAAACAGCCGTGTCACTTAGTTTAGTTCACGGAAAGTTGCATTCAAAATGATCATTCGTGCACACTCCAAACTCCTTGTCAGTTGCATTTGCAACTTCGTAGGACAAAACATTGAACTATTCACTGTTTCAACCCAAATAGTTCGAACACGTGCAGTTTATGCCTACAAACTTATTCTGTTTCTCCATTTGTTGATCTAGCATGTGCGCCTGCACTTTTACTATAAATCGCATTAAAATCCATCTATATGATTCTTAAAGGGTCGTCATAGTTACATGAACATAATGAGTTCACCTTTCATTTTGCAATACGAGTTGTGTGCCTTTGTTGAGCATAAGTCTCATTGTTGAAGCTCTCACAAACAAACATTTTTTCAGGCTTGAGGAATCTTTCTCTGTTCTCTTTGTTAGCATGATTATTTAACTTTTGGATGTAATTGACTGGTCTGTGCTTAGGCAACAAACTTAGCTTAGTTCATACTCTTCACGAGACATGATCCAAATCAACCTATTATAGTGCCAATACATCCTGTTATACAGGATTATTCTCGTATCTCTAACTTGCGTTTATACACATTGTTTTGAGGATCCAATGTGGTAATTGTTTTCTCCTTTGGGATCCCACTTCCCTGTTATCCTATGACATTACTTTGGATTCTATCCATACACTTTTAGTCCGTTCTTTTGTGCAGAGTTTTTACTTCAAAACCTCAATTTTCAGCACATCCAAACATTATCAAAACTCAACTCACATTCCTCTATCGTATCAAAACGAACGCTTTCACCTCTAGAGGTAATTACGGCTCCATAAACATTTTGGCTTCCATATATGCTCGTTCTCAGGGCTTGTTCATTGTGAAGGCCCCCCTCTCCCACCCCACCACTCTCCACCAAACCAACCTATTTATTAATATATAACACCATTTTCATCTTAACAATATATATATGAATTCATCTAAAATTTTCATATTATATAAATTAAATTAAACATATTTTCATCAACATTCGACCAATTATAAACTTGGTATTGGTGTATTGTTTGGATCGGCACCCCCCCCCCCCCTCACACCCCACCCCACACCCCCCCCTCCACACACCCTACACCCCCCCCCCCACCCCACTTCTATATTCTTGCCCCGCTTCCCTACTCCCTTCTACGTCCCCACATCACCCCACTTCCCCCCCCCCCCCCCCCACCCTCCCCCCCCTCCCACCCCCCCCCAACCACCCCCCCCCCCCCCCCCCCCCCCCCCCACCCCCCCTTATCCCCCCCCACCACCCCCCCCCCCCCCCACCCACCCCCCCAACCCCCCCACCCCCCACCCCCCAACAACCTCCCATACAGACAATCATATTATGATTTTGTTGTTAGGTTACATTTACCTATTAATTATATATGATTTTTCAAATATATGCATGAATCATATATGATTCAGTATGAATCATATATGATTCAACATGAATCATGTATGATTCACATGACTCATATATGATTTTCCTAAATATTTAGCACTCTCCCCCCCCCCCTTCCCCCCCCCCCAACCCCTCCACTCCCCCCCCCACCACCCACCCCCTCTCCCCCACCACCCTCCCACCCATCCCACCCCCCACCACCCCCCCCCCACCCCCCCCCCCCACCGTTACAACTCACCCCTATTCTCCCTGCCCACCCCAACAACTATCCCACCATACTCAGAATTCATTTAACAAACCAATATCGACTTATTTAAACTAAACAATCACATCATCAAAAAACATCTTTTTCGACCACGCAATCATATATGATTTACCTGTTGTAGAATGACATTGGCCTTCTAATCTTCTCATTCATTAGTAAATCCATAATCAAGCTCTTCTATTTCAGCCTCTATAAGAAGATTTTCTTCTCCAACAACCGGAACAACAAATAACAAATCTGCTTCATTTATATTACAAGCCCTAGCCGTGGATGTCGACATATGCTCATTTATATTACAAGCCCTAGCCGTGGAAGTCGATGGAAGAAGGTGGCTGGTCGAGGAGCAAAACTTTACATACTCTACAAAGTAAGTGGCAATATCTTCCACTTTGTACAATACTTTACATCGTTGATTTTTTAGACGTATCAACGAATAATCGATCCTTCGTGTAATTCTTTCGGTAATTCCTTTGTGAAACGATTATCTTCAAACTTTCTTTCTCTTTTTGTATTCTTCTCATTTTTTCTTTCTTTTTTTTATTTTTTTCTTAACTATGCTTCAAATCTCGGTGTAGTTTCACCATCTTCACGATGATAATAATTCTGGATAATTCCTTCGGTAATTCTTCGTTCTTCGGTTTCACCAATAACTGTTACGGTAGTAAAATCACATGAATTTTGACTACTAATATACATTCCCATTTGCAATGTGCAAATTTCCAACCGCACCAAAGATAGAAAATGACACAAGACTCGGGAAATACAAACTTTGCACTTTAAGCAACTAGCAACTGTAAATTAAACTTAATCTAACAGGGTAGGTTAAGGTGTAAGGGTGTAACGAAACAAATAGTTGGTGTAAATTCCTAAAGGATTGGCTCTACGGGTTGTTCTAGTGGATCTTCACTCTAAATATAAGAGTGGAAAAGGGTTTAAATTGGAGGTTAACTAACCGGTATAGTTAGTTAATAAACAACATGTAAAGGCGATTTGTGTGTAATCCTAAAATTTACCAATTTAAACAAGTTACTCCAATTAAATCCATAATACTCATTATTGTGGTCTCGAATAGATATACCAAGCCAAGTTCTAAAGTCTACTACATCACCGGCACACTCATATTTTATGGAATTTGGGTAAACATTTGGAAACGAAAAGGCTAAATCCTCACAATATATAACAAGGGTTATTGTATGCGGGTTATGTATCAAGTAATTTCACAAAAGTATGCTTGAAAATATTTTAAATTTAAGCATAATTTAAGCATTTTAATAATTTTAATGTGAAAAATAGGACAAGTAAACATTCTAATTCCATCCCTCCACTTGAATTATACAACATCCTCATTGTATATGTAAAACATTAAATACGAGAATTTAAAAAGAATTAGAATGAGAAACTCCCCTGATATTTGCTCGGTAGATTCTCCAAGTTGCGTTTATGAGCAAGATTGTGTTGAACAGCCGCCTTGAAGTTTCAAGACTCTAACACTTTAAAATTTCCAGAAATTTAAATTCTCTACCAATATTCGTCGATATTTCCTTCTCGGGGTCCTGTAGAAATATAGGAAGAACATGTGTATTCCTATCTTGGTACCTACGGTTAATTTAAACTAAACTAAACAAACTAATTGCGGGTCAGACCGGTGGATACGGCGTATCAGTTTAGTGAATACGCCGTATTCAAAATCTGACATTAATGTTTTTAAAGTGCAATAAAATAAAGATTGATAACGTCCAGATAGCTAATACCCTGTATCCATGGGGTTTGGATACACCGTATAGACAATCTGGGAAGACAGACTCTATAAAAATTGAAAATACATTCCGGGTTGTCTCCCGGCAAGCACTTTTGTTTACAGAAATTCTTTAAGTTAGACTTGCCCCAATTTAATCCTATCCTTATAAAATAATTTGGGGTCGAACGGGATGCCAAATGGCACATACAAATTTTTAATTAGGAAAATGAATGGCATCCCTTTGTTAAGATGATTCCAAGTCATGATATTAAAATTTAATCCCTTGATAAAAGTTTTAGTTTTGAAAAATTTATTAGATGTATCATGACTTATTTTCAAAAGCTTATTTGACCCATGTGCATAGGCACCAACATCGGTATTTATTATGTCAGGTAACGGTTTGACAGATAAATCCCCCAAAGAGTGTTCAATATCGACTTTATCATTATCATTGTCCGTATCCGTTTTTAATTCATCAGGATAAATTACGTTAAAAGGAAATAGATCATTAAAGTTTAAAATGTTTTGTTCCTCTTCATCACATTCGGACAACGATGTTTCATCTTTCAAATTAAATTCATCGATATGTTGAGGGTTTAAAATTGGTTCAGTTAATAAATCTGATTTGGACGTTTGAGCATCATTGTAAACAATTGCTGAAAATTCATTCTCGAAATCATTAAAGAAGTCTAAATCATCAAAATAACTGACCGTAGGCTTGGGTGATGGAAGCAAAGGCATATTGACTTTATCATTATCATTTTCCGAATCCGTTTTTAAATTGTTGACAAAAATTATTTTGTAAGAAAATGAATTTTTGTCTAAAATTACCGTGCAATCTTCATCGTCGGATTCGTCAAACGATATTCTAAAGTTAATTTCATCGTTGTTAAGAGAACTTACCATAGGCTCATACAAGAGTGCTGCTTCAGATGTTAACATGTCGTTCAAGACTATAGCTGGGAATTCAGTTTCAACAAATCTGAGGTCGTGAACG
Organism: Tanacetum coccineum; assembly: GCA_026074375.1. Taxonomy (NCBI): domain Eukaryota; kingdom Viridiplantae; phylum Streptophyta; class Magnoliopsida; order Asterales; family Asteraceae; genus Tanacetum; species Tanacetum coccineum. Next base: position 2,716 of record BQNB010151468.1, on the reverse strand, counting down.
TCTTTATTATCCCAGATCTTACCATACGTAGCAGTTTCCCAGTTATCCACCTTACCACGCCTACGAGCTTTTTTTTCTCAAGCCTGATATACTCCTCTATAGTAATGTTGGGGTCGTCCATTTTAACCTGTAATAAATTCGCTAGGAAAGAAAATTGCCAAATAGCTTAATACGCCATATTTAGTGAACTGAATACACCGTATTGATGATAGAGTCGAATACGCTGTATTGGTTTGGAAAAAAATTATACGCCGTATCCAATAAATTGAATACTCCGTATTGGTTTGAAAAAAAAAATCTACAGTGTACTTTGAATAATGCGAAACACACAAACACACAATATGCAAAAAATATACAATGCAGAAAATTAAACACACAAAACAAGCACGCAAATATGCAAATTAATCTAACCTACACTAATCATAATGGTTAAATCTAATCTAATGTTAAAAACCAAAATATCAAATAAAAATCAAGATTAATTTTCACTCTCCGACAACGGCGCCAAAAACTTGATGTGTCGTTGTGTGGTGTATATTTTATTGATTCAAGTTTTAAATTTATATTTTGCCGACTAAATAAAAAACAACACTTTAACGGGTAGTGTACTCGGTCGGTAGTAGTTTCGTGGTAAGTAGGGTGTCGAACACTTGAAGCGTGGTTAAATCTCTCAATTGAATTAATATCATGGTTATCTAATCTATGTTAATTCTATTCTATCCTAATCCTATGTTAAACCTATGTCAGTCTAAATTCTAATTCTAACGGGAAAAGGGGGTTTTCATCCTGAGAGACTGGCACGGTTTGGTTGGTGACTACAATCAATTTAAGGCACTTTTACCCACGCAAGCTAATTAACAAAAGATGAAAGATCGGTCGGACCTTATATAAGAAAACTGTATTAACCATTTTAAATCCGATTAGAATGTTGGTTTGTTTATTAAGTGCAATGATTTCTTCTCTCAAGGTGGCATATCATTCTTAGACTTAGGCGTTACATCATCCTAAGACCTAGACACGTTAATTATGTCACAATTAAATCATCTGCATAAAGCATCCTTATTTGCTGATTATAATCTATCTTAAGGATTAAGGCAATGGTGATCTTGTTAAACCCTAGCTCATAGAGACTTTACCCACTTACCGCTTAATGGCAATTTATACACTAGTGGTCCACTTGTCCAACTATCCAATAGAATCAGAACGTTATTTGTTGAATTATCTAGGTTACCTGCTAGTCAACACAATCAATAAAGCATTGGCAATATCCAATTAACTAGTTAAGCCCGAAGCGTATCCTAGACACAGACTTAGAAGGACAATATTTGTGTAACTATGATTCTAGATGTATAAATCACTATATGGAGAGCTATCCCAGAGTCTAGATCTACTTGGTCCGCTTCACTAGATCCAGTTGAATGATAGGTCGCATACAAAAGCGCGTAAACAAGTATAAATTGATAAACATAAACAAGCACTCAACGATAAATCAAGAAATCGAGATAAACAAATACCAAACATTCAAATCTTCATAATAATGGCTAATACCCGAAGGTATTAGCCTTTAAACGTCATAATAAATACAAGAGCAATTATTTAGCCAAGGTAAACTAACCGAGTTAACGAATGATACCAAAAACTGAACGATTACTAAAGTATGTGGAATTACACGTTGTCTTTTATGGAATTGAATACGTTGCTCGACCTCTTCTGCTCTTTTTCTCCTTTGAAAATCGACTATTGTGGTTTAGGTATCGAGAATGTGATTTAGCACCCTTAAAACTCGTTTTTGAATTTTCTATTTATAAGGTCTGGAAGTCGGTTGGATACGGCGTATCCATGAGTTGGATGTGGCGTATTAGGGATTTCTTAGAGTAGGGGCCATGCTTAATATCTTCTAGAATATTATATTGATTCCATATCTTGAATACGGCGTATTGAGTCCTCTGGATACGGCGTATTGAACTTTATTCCACTATGGTCTTTGGTGAGTGCAGGCACGGATACGCCGTCTCTTCCTTGATGGATACGGCGTAATGGTCTTTAGAATAGTAATCTTCAAAATATCTTTATTTAAGCTCCAGAATGCGCGCCTTTTGCTAACTTTCACCAATTACTCCATAATTACTGCAATTCTCAAATATAAATGATTAAGTAACAATTCTTTACAATAACTATACAAAATGGGTTAATATCTTGGGATAAATGATGCTATAAAATAGACGTTATTTGATGTCATCAAGCATTATAAAGAACCATTTTAGCTTCATTATTTTTAGCAAGTTTCTTTTTAAGATCGTTAGATTGTTCTTCAAAAGGAACAACCTTTAAAATTTGGGTAACTTCGTTTTTGGCAACCGGTGGAAAATCACCATTCAAATTAATATGCCAAAGATCTAAATCTTTTGCTTTCACATAAGTTTTAAATCTATTTTTCCAATAAATAAAATGATCACTTTCAAAAAGAGGTGGTCTTTGCATAGATTGCCCTTCTAGATATTAATCTGAATCCATAGATCAATTCAAGCTTTAATGTACAATATACGTTAAAGATCTTGGGTGACTTTGGCTTCTGATACCAATTGCGGAAACTAGAAGAGGGTTGAATAGTTTTTACCGTTTTTAAAATAAAAAATTTGTTAGCCTCAAAATATTGAGCCGAACAGGAAGTTCGTTCATTACGTGTACGAGTCTCGGTCATTTAATTAGTTAACGT
>BQNB010151467.1:3619-15895 GCA_026074375.1 Tanacetum coccineum | reverse complement strand
CCTGAAAGAACCAACTAAACATTTTTTTATTTTAACAATCATTTTAAAACAACAAGGAAAATCATTTAAATATAAAAAAAATCATTTTAAATATAAAAATCATCTTAAATGTAATCTTTATAAAATTTATCTTAAACATGGTTGTCATAAAAAAATCCAGAAACAGTTATTTAATGGTGTATCGCATCTTACCATTATGAATCATTTTAAACCTACTTTTCATAAAAAAAATCATCAAGCATATTAAAAATAGTTCCCGTCTTATAAAGATCATTTAAACCATAATATTGACAGTCAACCAGTGCCACATCATTTCATAAAAATCATTGTAAACACAATTTTCCTAAAAATGAAGGGACATTTACATAAAAGTGGCATTGTAATAAATTTAATCAAAACTGTTCTCCTAAACATCTTTAAGACATATTTCAAAATGATTTTCATACTTCATTGTCATTATAAAAATATGTAGCTTAAACAAAGGACATTGTAACATCAAAAGGGATTGCAAAATACCGTAAGGACTCTAACGCAAATCTATTGTTTGAAGGCCAAAGAAAATTCAAGGAACCATAAAATCAGGGATAACAGTCAAATGAACACGTACAAGTGAAATTCATGCGAGGACATCATGTACCCCACGAAGAACGTAGGGACGCATCCATACTAATAATCAAGAGGAATAGAGAAGCATCGATACTAGCATATAACGACATGATACGAAAACGAAAGGATATATAAAAAAGGGAGTAAATATCTGTACTAACTTGTTACGAACAAATAGAGCTTGAAAGAAAAATCCGATATTCATACGAGTAATCAATCCAAGGAAAAAACCAATGAAATGTACCAATATCCAAACAAGCATATCCGAACCACCAATATATATCAAGACGCTGAAAGGGAAAGATAGATCATCCGTACCGACATGGTACGAACAAGGAATGCTAAATGAGAATAAGATCTCTGAACGAATAATCGAGCAACCGAACAACTTAATAATCACAATAGTAATAATAGATATCCAAGATATTCATAATAGTTAGGTAGAGAGGAAACTTGTTGACTACACAACTAAGCCCAACAAAATCGCTCATTAGTTAAGAGAAGAATTCTCTAACTATACATCTATCCTTATTATAAACGCACATATCACAACATCTTACACTACCACCTTACAAACAAACACCGATCAATGCAATCATTGTCACAAGTCTACGTGTGTGATGCCTTTATAATTATGTTGGCCACCCATAACTATAAGTGCATCCTTTCACACGTATACTTACTTCCAAGACCACACATCTCAATGACTACACACAAATATACGCATATACCACATAGCAATTACACAACCCTAATATAACAAAAGCACGACGTTCTATCAAAGCAATATTTACTTATATAAAGATATATCCAAAAGACAGAAAGAAAATTAAAGCCGCATAGTACCCCAAAATACGAAATATCCAAATGAAATCATCGATAATAGCAATGTGTTGAGGTAAAAGACGGTTTTAACTTATGTTGGGCCTCACTTGGGTTTGACTTTGCTTTCGCAAAAGTCACCCGACTCCGCGGGTCCATGCCTATTACGAGTATCCGATAGGCGATCTGAGTGGGCCATCTCCCCTGACTCTTCTAACTACCCTTCCTTCAACGGTTCCATAAGAGGATCATTCTCAATTGGCTCCTCTTCTGGATCTTTTGACAGCAAGGAAACAAAATGCCTAGATAGCTAAACATATAGATCCTATTATGCAGCTATATAAAGGAATCTTAGGTTATAGTCTATGTCAAACCACCTGCTTCTCTAAAACCAATGGCTCTAATACCAATCTGTCACACCCCGCCAAGGCGGGAACACGAGGCGTAACATGATAGATTTCATCACAACACATTGATGTCAACAATAGAGAATAACTAGAATGCAACTAAATATAATCCAAAGTGTTATGATGACACCTAACACAAGAGGGAGTCTTATATTGAGGGTAATTGCACACACAATACATAGATATAAAATAAATCCAAATGTAACAATACAATCATTCAAATAACCGAAGCATGGAAAACATAAAATGAAGTCTCTAGAAAAGAAAGCTCTATAATGCAAACTTCCTAAAGTCTTTCTAGCCACACAAATTAACCTCCTTAGCCTCACTATGCTCACCTAAAAATGATGCTTAAAAACATCAACAAATATTTTGGTGAGAGTCATAGGTTTAGACACACAATTCAAACTTTCAATCAATTATTGTGATTAATAAAGACAAGGTAGGACAATTATAAACTATCATGAACTTATGCTAACATGCAATCCAAATCATCATATCAACAACCAAATACTGGGTAGGCGTACCCAAACGCATCTTACCATTATGAATCAATTTTAAACCTACTTATTCATAAAAAAAAATCATCAAGGCATATTAAAAATAGTTCCAGGTCTTAAAAAAGATTCATTTAAAACATAGTATTGGACAGTCAACCTTGTCACATCATTTCATAAAAATCATTGTTAAACACAATTTTCCTAAAAAAGAAGACAATTACATGAAAGTGGGCATCGTAATAAATTTAATCAAATTGTTCTCCTAAACATTATCCAAACATATTTCAAAATGAATTTCATACTTCATTACATTATAAAAATAGTAGCTCAAACAAAGGACATAGAACATCAAAAGGGATAAAATACCGCAAGGACTCCAAATGCAAATCATTATTTGAGCAAAGAAAGTACAAGGAACCATATAATTGAATGAATAAAATCAGTCAAAACGAACATGTACAAGTCAATTCATGCGAGACAATATGTACCCCCACAAAAAAACATAGGACGCATCCATACTAATAATCAAGAGGAATAGAGAAGCATTGATACTAGCATATAACGACATGATACGAAAACCAAAGGATATATAAAGAAGGGAGTAAATATATGTACTAACTTGTTACAAACAAATAGAGCCTGAAAGAAAAATCCAATATTCATACGAGTAAAACAATCCAAAGGAAAAACCAATTAAATGTAACCAATATCTAAATAAGCAGATCCGACCAACAATAAATATCAAGGACGCTGAAAGGGAAAGATAAATCATCCGTACCAACATGGAACGAACAAGGAATGCTAAATAAGAGTAAGATCTCTGAACAGGAATCTCAAGCAAACCCAAAAATTAATATACTCATAATAGTAATAATAGATATCCAAGTACTCATAATAGTTTAGGTTAGAGTGAGGAAACCATGTTTACTAACGCACTAAGCCCAAACATAAATCGCTCATTAGATAAGAGAAGAATTCTCAACTATCATCTATCCTTATTATGAACGCCATATCACAACAACTTAACACTACCACCATACAAACAAACAACCGATCGATAGCAATAATAGTCACAAGTCTACTTGTTATTGCCTTTATAATAATGTTGGACCATCCATAATTATGAATGCAAACCTTTCCACACGGGTACTTACTTCCAAGACCACACACCTCAATGACTACACACAAATATACACATATACCACATAGCAATTACACAACCCCAATATAACACAAACACAACGTTCTATCAAAGCAATATTTACTTATATAAAGATATATCCAAAAGACAGAAAGAAAATGAAAGCCTCATAGTACCCCAAAATACGAAATATTCCGAATCAAATCATCCATAATAGCAAATTGGCGAGGTAAAAGACGGCTTTAACTTATTTTGGGGCCCCCCCGCTGGGCCCGCTTAGGTTTGCCTTTGCTTTCACAAGAGTCACCCGACTCATGAAAAGTTCTTTAGAGCTTTTACACTTTGATCCCCCAAGGAATTGATTCATCTATTCGTTTTACTAACAAAGTTGTTTGTTTACGAAAAGTCTCTTTGGAAATTTATTTTATTAGAAGATGTATGACTCAACTTTGACCGTTTTTGGAAAATAGTGTTTGTTCAGCCGACTTTTTCCTTGTGGGAACGCAACAAATCATAAAGATTATTCAACTGATCATAATCAAACGGCCTTATTAAAATCGCTTAAATTTTAATCGACGTACTTTTTCAAGACGAATCGTTTACTCAGATTTAGGGCAACATTAACACTCACGATTTAACATTATAGCAGCCAATATCAAACAGACGCGGATTCGCTCTTTGAGCTTTCTTGCGGAACAACAGTTTTTGCAAAACTCATTTTTACAAATTACTATAAAGCAAAATCATTGATTTGTACAGCTTGGTCCGGATTTATATACAATATCATTCAAAACCTTGACTTTGTTTTCTAAGCAATGACATTTTAATCAATTTTCTTGTCTTCACGAGTTTTGTAAATCTAATCTGAGCCTCCTTTGCTTATGACATTATGGAGATGGTTTCCTTGATGTCACAAAAGCCGCCTTTTTCATATCCGAAATTGTTTATTTAAATCATTTATTTTGATTATAGCAGATTAGATAGAATTTTACAAAAACGATTTTGTATACAATTAAAAATCCCCTTTAGCTTTAACACACAATCAATTTTCCACCTTGACGCATATTCACATCATTAATCTTATCAAGATATTCCGCTTGGAACTTCTTAAGGATCTTTAAACCTCAACTGAATAGTCTTGGAACAATGTTCATTGTTTGCTTCTTTGAAAAGGTTTATTTGATGATCTAAACCTTTTATTGTTAGTTTGAGATCCTCAATACACCTTCAATTTATCAACTAACTCCCCCCCCCCCTTGTTTGAATGATTCCAAAATTTTATTTCGGTTGATTGGCTGTCTTCATTTCACATTTTAGTTTCTGAATTAAAGACTCAAGCAAATCAAGTATCATGATTCAAGATCATCAGTTTCATCCTGGTCATCTTGAGCACTATCATAACATATATCCGATGAATCAATGGAAATTAGAGTTACCTGTTTCGTCAATATATTGACCTTACTAAAATCAGGTTGCTTAGGATGTTCATTTTCCATGGCAAACACATTAAAGTGCCATTATTGTTTTGGTACCTATGCCTGGCTCATCATAAAGATTGGAGTCAAGAATTGTCAACTGGATCTGGAGTAACCTCTTGAAGTTGTCCATGTACATAGAATGTGCTTTCCAATTCCTTTCCTACAACTCTCATCGAGTATCATCATCCCAATCAGCTTGATCCATTCAACTGAACCCTAGCTTCCTCTTGTTTACACAATAACAACTTTCCATGTGATAATCTGGCATACCTTTACTCGTTTTGTTATCTGAAATTCCCGTTGATACATCACCATATTCCTTGCAGTTGTAACACTGAATCCCAGACTTTTTGTCACTACATAGAGTACCCTACATTTTCCCCTAGCCCCAGCAACATTGACTGCCTTCATGATATAACATACCCAGTTTCCTCAATAGATTCGTTGGAGAATTATCTTGAATAGCTCTACCGGCTGTTTGATGAAGTTTGAAGTTATGTTGTTAGGTTTGAGATTTTCTTGAACGAGAGAGAAATTCAAGCCAATGAGTTGTCATCTCTTTTTTCTTGACATTTCCTCATCTTCAGATACCCGTAGCAGGATTCTGGATCATAAGTGGAGCAGAAGAGGAAACTATTGCATATTCCTCAGTTTTTGGTAGACTGTTGTGATCTGTGGAGAATATTGAGTGTTTGAGTAGGATGGTTATTGATATGGTAAACCTAGTTGTTGTTGTTGCAATCAAGTGCAAGTGGATTAGCAGTAGTGCTATCTTACATTTCTTATCTCATGACTTCCTTCTGGTTTTATGCTTAGAATTCATAAACTTGTGATAGGAGACAGTCTTCAGCTCTGACTCTGTTTAACAAGTTGTCCACAAACCTTTGCCATTCTGGTTGTAGTTGAAGTAAGAACTGGACATTCACATGATGATTAGTAACATGACACTGATTTCTGGACAATGCTCATTCAATCGATTTCTTGTAAAACAGTGAGTAATAACGAATTCAAGTGATTCACCATCCCGTATGGTGAATTTTTCCCAAAATCCCAATCTAAATTGGTTTCAAGATCTTGAAACATTGATTGATTCGCCTTGTTTCATCAACCTTATCAAATGGCTATCCACATTCACATGCATTCGGACAAGCATCACCTGTGGAGTAGATAATCAGTTATCTATCCCAGTGAGCATGATCTGAACGGCTTCAGCCTTTAGCATTCAGTTGATCTCGTATGTCCTTGTAAACATTCTTATAGTTCTTCCATATAACCCTCTCTATAGTTTGTTTCAGAACTACTCTTCCGCAACTGAACTATTTTCCTCAGCCCATTTGATACGTGTATGGAAGATTTTTGGAGACAATGGTGGATAAGTTTTACTGTAGGTTGGGTGTCAATGTATCTCTGATTCTGGATTCCACGAACAAATTACCCAGTGCTAACATTGGTGGGACGAATCTTTGCTACCTGCTTCCATGATAGCATTATAAAGAGCATTCCGATGATGGAGTTTTGCAAATTGGTATTTTGAATAAATGTCTTTTTAGATGAAGTATGTGTGAATGGATATCGGATCTTAAGTGTAATGAGTGATTGATATGTGGTTTTAAATGAATTAACGTTTACTAGAGGTGATTTACAAATCTTTTGATTAAAAACTGAGAAAAGGAATCCGTATCTTTCGCGGGATTTTTACAAAATCAAGGAAAAACCGTAATGAATAATTAATTGACGTTTTAAAGTATTATTAGTTGATTGTTGGTTTGATTGGTTGTATTTGTTGTGTTGAGTAATTGTCCTTGTAGTCCGAATTAAAGTCCAAAGTCCTTGTAATTAGTCCTTGAAGTTTGTTTGTCTTGCTGTTATGTTTTGATTAAACGGTGATTAATAGATCCCCAAATTTGCAAAACGCAACGAGTATGATCAAGAACGCAACGAGTATGATCAAAACGCAACCAATATGATCAAAACGCAACTAGTATGATCAAAACGGCAACGGAGTAATGAAACAACAACGCAACGAGTATGATCAAAACGCAACGAGTATGATCAAAATGCAACGAGTCTAATCAAAACGCAACGAGTACTAATCAAAACGTAAACGAGTAATGATCAAAACGCAACTATATGATCAAACACATATACACGAGTGTGATCACAATCAAAACGCAACGAGTATGATCAAAACGCAACCATATGATCAAAACGCAACGAGTATGATCTACACCGCTACGAGATCCTAATCAAAACGCAACAAGTAATGATCAAAAACGCACGAGTAAAGATCAAACGCAACACATCTTGTCAAAACGCAACAATTTGAGCAAAACGCAAGAATATAATCAGAACCAAACAACTCTTTGAGGCAAAACGAAATCTAAAATAATTGGGCAGAGTTTCTCTTAGTCAAAAACGCAGTGAGGGACTTCACTTGGGGGGTGACAAAAAACGCAACACTTGAGCAAAACCAACGTAATCTGATTTCAAAAAAAAAAAAACACAATGACTCTGATCAAAACGCAACGAAGCTAATCAAGAACGCAACGAGATCTGATCAAACGCAACGAACGAAACACCCTTCAGAAGCAAAACGCAGCCAAGAAAAAATCTTCAAACTTTCTTGTAAGCTGCGAAATGATGTTAAAACCACCTAGTAATGATGCAAGGAATTGATCTAAGCCCAAAAGTACAAGTCTTTAACACTTTTAACCATGAAACAAAGATCAAAGTTGATTTTTTTCTTGCTTTTTTCGAACCAAAAAAAAATATATAACCAACTAACCCACGAATTTCACACAAAACAAACACTACACACACACCCCCCTTGGCTGAGTGATACCACATGTTTAACCCCATGTATTTTAAAGACCATTATACAACTATAAATCTTTACCAATATGCTAGATATAAGAAGAAAATCTTAGAGTGAGAAAGTAGAGAGAGAAACAACAGATTAAAGAGAATGGTGAGTATACAAATGAGTGAGAAAATGTAACCAACACGCTTCACACAAGTGTGGTAAAGGATATTATAACCCATGCATTTGCTAGCATGGCACATTGGGGCTTCTAAACGGGCCGCCTTGTTTTTAACTTGGGCTTTTTGAGCCCGAAACACGGACATCTATTAGATTATAATCCAAGCCCGATGAACCCGACTAACCTATTACAATACAAGACCTAGTTTGACTTTCTAAGACTGATAACATTCTTATTTGACTTAATATAATTAAGGCTAACAAGGCTCATTCTCAATTGGCTCCTCTTCTGAATCTTTTGACATCAAGAAGCCTGTAGGTTGAATTAAAACTCAGAGAAAAGAAAGAAAACAAAATGCCTAGATAAGAAACACATAATCCTAATTATGCAGCTATATGAAAGACTCTTAGGTTATAGTCTAAGTCAAACCACCTACTTCACTATAACCAATGACTCTGATACCAATCTGTCACACCCCGCCAAGGTAGAAACGCGAGGCGTAACATGATAGGCATCATCACAACACATTGATGTCAACAAAAGAGAATAACTAGAATGCAACTAAATATAATCCAAAGTGTTATGACGACACCTAACATAAGAGGGAGTCTTGTATTGAGGGTATTCGCACACACAATACATAGACATAAAATAAATCTAAATGTAACAATACGATCATTCAAATAACCAAAGCATGGAAAACATAAAATGAAGTCTCTAGAAAAGAAGGCTCCATAATGCAAACTTCCTAAAGTCTTTCTAGCCATGCAAAGTTAACCTCCTAGCCTCACTATGCCACTCGAAGATGATGCTTAAAAGCGTCAACAAATATTTTGGTTGAGAAGTCATAGGTTTAGACACTACAATTCAAACTTTAATCAATTACTGTGATTAAAAAAGCAAGTAGGACAAATATAAACTATCAAGAACCCATGCATAACATGCCATACCACTGTGATTTTTTAGAAAAAATAATAATGAGTCTAACTATTTTATAAAAATTCAACTTCACAGTGTGCCCATAAAATGACCTAATCGGACCTCTTAAAAGTTAGACTTGATCAGACCCATTTAAACACTTGAGAAAAATCTACAAAAATTCAGAGGGTTCCTAGACATCATGAACATGCTACTGTGTGAATTATACCTATTAAAAGTTATTTGATAGGGTTTTTGACCTCACAAACACAACCCAGATTCTGTCCCAAAAATAAAGTTTTGACAACGAACCTTGTAAAAAGGATTTGACTGACTTCCACTCACTTTTAATTCATAAAACCACTTGGGTTAGAAAGTGAACTCTCTGTAGTTAATTTTAGGCTCAAAAAAATCAATAAAAGTTATCCGTATGATCGAGATATGGCTCTCGCAAGATGGCCTAAAATTCTGCCCAAATTTCTATTCCGAATTTAGCATAATTAACCCTAATTAACTTACCCAAAACCCTAATTATTATCCCTAAAACGATTTTTGATGATCAAAAAATCCTAATTAAAGATTATTTACAATAACCTAATCCATCAATTCAATTGTTACATAATAAAAACAATGATTAAAACATATGTGTGATTAAGAGTGTAAAAAACTAAACCGATTTAAGATTAACAAAGAGATCAAACCTTGATTCTTGAGAGCTTAAAAAAATGACAATGGTTGCTATGGTTTGTGTAGGGTTCGACTGAATAAAAGGAAAAGAGGGAATATAGTTTTTTTATAAAACAATGATTTGAGTTGGACTTGGACTTGGACTTGGGCTCTCCCTTTTTCCTTTCCCTAAACCGATCCAACAAACACCCTTTAATACTTTTATAAAAAAAATTATATTATATTTTTTGTAAAATTTTATTTCTCCCCCTATATATATTATTTATATATATTAAAAAAAACAAAACTATTTACTATTTATTCACCTTAAATACTTAAATAAATACATAACTTAAAATAAAACGCTTACACTACTTATTATTATTTCTTCTAAAAAAATTTTAATTACCTCATAAATAAATTATCAAACCTCATCAATCTAATTAAATTTTCAACTCGAAATAAGCGATTACACGATACACTAATTTCACAAATGCCGTAATATCCAAACACGCTAAATTCTAGAATCCCCATCAATACGAAATGAGATGATTAAATCACATTTTCACTCTCACAACTCATATATAACACATATATCAAACCACATAAACCACCAAGTCGACTTATACACATAAATTAAAACACATAAACCTAGGCAAGTTAACTCTAATGGTTAAACTAACCTCGCTAAATCATGGTTGTCACATCTATTATTGAATGGATGGTTTCACTTGAAAAGAACTAGACGTCTTCCTTAGTCAGAATATCAGCAGGAAAGAAGGCATCACAAATATTGTGGATGTTCAAGGTTAAAGAAGAGCAGGATGGCAGCAAAAGGTACAAGGATAGATTGGTGGTTAAGGGTTTCCAACAAAAACAGGGGTGGACTACAATGAGATATTTTCTCTAGTTGTAAAGATGGCTACAATCAGGCTAGTCTTGAGTATTGTAGCTGCAGGAGCTTTCTTATGTGGGAGCCTTGAATGATACATCTACACAGCACAAAAGCGAGGGATTTCAGCTATCTGGGTAGAAAGAAAACCTAAAGTGTAGATTAAAGGAAATTATGTACGGACTGATTCAAGCACCGAGGCTATGGTACTTGAAATTTGATAGTTTAATGCAAAAGGATAAGGTTCATGTAATGTGCCATGAACCAATATTGCTACGCTAAGATGATTGTTCATCATGCATTAGACAACTGTTAAATGTTCATGACATGTTGGTCGCAGGCTCTGACATGGCAGAGTTCAACAAGCCTAAGTGATAGTTTCCTTTAGTGTTCAAGATGAAGGATAGACGCTCTGAGAAGCAGGTTCTTGGTTATGTGCTTACAGTTGGTGTAACAACATTTGAATGGGAGTCTAGACTACAGAAGAGTATCACTATATTAACTATAGAAGTCTAGTTTATGGCTGTTGGATAAGCAAGTAGAGAGTTGATATGGTTAAAGAAGTCTCTTAAGAAGTTAGACTGAGCTCAGGAAGAAAGTGTTTAATACTGTGACAGATATACCAAGAGTTTGATTCATCTTGCGAAGAATCTAAAGGTTTGTAGTTGGGCAAAGCTTGTTTAGATATTGATAAGTAAAGGGTCCTTATCTTTGTTGAAGATTCTTAGAATGAAGAGCCTTGCAGAGATGTTTACCAGGTTGGTGATGAAAGAGAAGTTAAAGTTCTGCGTAGCTTCAACTGGCCTCCGAGTAAATTAATAACGGATGATTGTGTCTTACCAGAGAGAGGTTATTCCTAGTTTAATGATGTTAGTTTAGGATACCTTTAATAGAAAGTCTCCTAGCCCTGTGTTTGGTTAGTGCATCGTGTTCCTTATGTTCGGCGGTACAGAAATCTTAGAGCAGTAAGGATACCTTATATCAAAAGTCTCCTAGCCCTACGTTTGGTTGGTGCAGCGTGTTCCGTATGTTCGGCGATACAAAAAGGTTAAAGCGGTAGCATTGTTAAAGGGAAGGTGGTTCGAAGTTTACAGAGATTACTTAAGACGGAGAGCAGTGAAGTGATCAGCCTCTAAGTGGGAGATTGTTGAGTTGTGAAGACAGATAGTCCCCGATGTGTGTGGAGTAAGTGACGCACCCTAAGTTAATCCAAATTCAATGATAGCTCATGTAGAGCAAATTACGCCGTCCAGATAGAGTGGGACAGGTGGTCCAACGACTTTAGAACATGTTGCGTCATGTATCGTTAGAAGAGAGGCCTATTGTAGTACTGGGTTTGAGGGGAGAATTGTTAAGTGCAAACCCAATCCTACATTAGTAGAATAAGTAAACTAAAGATGTGTTTCACACTTATAAATACCCCTCTCATTGTAATTGTAAACTAGGATCTAGGTGTGTGTTTGTACCCCGTGCAGTTTAGCACAGGGCGTGCAGTTTAGCACGGGTCGTGCAGTTTGGCACGTTCATGCAGTTTGGCACGTTTGTGCAGTTTGGCTCGAGCCAGAGCAGTTTTGTCACACCCCTAGACGGGGCCTGGACAGAATACGTGTCCGAGGGCGTGATGTCATAACAATCCGAACACGACCACTAATCATGGACGTTTGAAAAAGTTGTACTCGTTGCATAAAGAAAAATTAATTTAAGTTTTACAACCGATCATATGAAAGATAAATGTAGCGGAAGCATAATAAAGTTTGACAATGACAACGAGTATATAAATAGATAAGTCTTGAAATTGGCGAAGTCACATAGCACACAGACTCCATTTAGCATCAAGAATCAAGCCAAGCTAAGCACCTGAGAAA
>BQNB010151465.1:0-15895 GCA_026074375.1 Tanacetum coccineum | reverse complement strand
ATCCTAACTAAACCACTTAAACGTGAGCTATTTAACTACTTACGTCTAGGCCTAGGAATGATGGAACAAATCGATTAAGTTTTCGGCAAAATAAAGAAATCAAAAAAAATGTTTGACAAAAATCCTGAGAAATTTTTTCAAACAGATGGCGGCCCCCTTAATTCATAAAAGGGCGGCCCCCTTAATTTTAAGGGGACCGCCCAGACTTTAAGGGGACCACCCACTGACAAATTTTTTTTCTTTTTTGAGTCTAGGCTTCTATTTCACACAAAAACACGAGATTGAGAAAAGTTTATAAACAAACTTCTACTAATTCTTCTATCTCAATGAATAATCTTAATTATACATTATATACCATATCCCAATCTAATTATTTTCTAAAAAGTTCTTCTTACAACTAGGAGCACATAAAAATCAAGTTTCATATATTGTTAAGATATGCTAAAAACATTTTTCACATATGCATAGTGATTGCCTTACTTGTTGTGAAAAGTATATAATATAATATATATTTTTTGACAATCTTGGTTGAACAAAATTAAATCAAGGAGCATTTGGATTATTTCTTAAGTTTTGCATGTCTTAGTGTCGAAATAATCGCTATTCCACATTTGTCGCATTTAGGCACACACTAGTACTTGCACATAAGTTAGTTCATTCTTAACTTAGCCCTCTTGACAAGAAAAATTATTTGTGCATCATATCTTGTACTATTTTATTATGTTCGTCATTTTTTTTGTTCTCAATTTTCATATATGAGTTATGCTAAAATTATTGAGAATAGTTTTGTTTCTACATCTTGTCATATATTATAGAATGTTGAATGCTTAATTGTTATGTTGCTAAAAACTTAATTGCCATAAAAGGATGGACTTGTTGTCAAACTAACCACCAAAACAGAAAAAATCCTCACATAAAATTTTGAAGAAAAAATCGAATTTTAGAAATCTGGTAAATCCAGTATGGCGACACCCTTTAATTCTTTAATGCACGGCCCCCTGAAATTTTAAGGGACCAGCCCTTAATTAAAAAAAAAAGGGGGGGGGACCCCGGTCTAGACAAACATGGGGAAAACAGTATTTTTCTTTTCTTTTTAACCAAACACCCTCTAGACTTAGCTACTGTTTAGATTTAATCATTTGAATGTTCATTTGTCCTAATTTAAACCTTTCCTCCACTATAAATAGCATCTCATTTCATCATCACTTACAATCTCCCCACCAATGACATTCCTAACAAAACCACATCCAAACTTTAAGGGTTGCCAAAATGAGTGAGAAACCCAATTTAGTAGGAAGAAAAACCAAACTTTGAAACACATCAAATGTGCTCAATACAACTTTACCAATACCAAAACCACTCACTCCTCATCATGAACCATCTCAAGAAAACAATCACCCCAATCAAGCATTACCAAATCCTTACATTAAGGACACTCCCACATCACCACAAGTTGTTCACATCCTTCTACTTCCATTCACCATCAACTCACATATGCTCACACTCAAGCTCCACCTCAAAGTAACAACTATACTCAACACAAAACCACTCTATCTCCAATGATTAGAGAATAGAAAGCCTAGTTGATTGACATTTTTCAACTACAAGAATATCTAACCTCTTAGCCATGAATCTCAACTATAACAACAAAACAACATTCCTCTCCCTGTCATCACCTTACTCTCCAAACTTACCACACACCCTCAACATCAACCAAGTTGAAACCCATGTTGGGTATTGTCCTTGTTGCATCTTCACCTATTAAACAATTCTTGCTTTAGGTGCCGATATCTATTTGGCTTGAATTCATCCTCAATCATACCTTATCCTAAACCTAGAGTTCAAAGAGATTCCCTTCTCAAAAACCGCCTTCGCTCCTAACTCTCCAACTAACTATTCTCGTATTATGCCTTCTAAATATTCGTCAAATCCTTTGTATCGCAGCAAGTCAAAAATCTTCTATGGCGATTTAGGATTTTTCTTTATGTATTTAATATGTTTCAAAAGCATATTTGCTTTTTCTATTTAATGTTGATTGTGTGTTATTTAACATATTGTCTTAAGTCGAAAGAAGTATTTTGTTTTGCTTTGATGTTTGCTTGAACTTGTTTCATATTTTTTCCTTCCTTCTTGTTAACATGTTAGAAAGAATTTGTATTGTTCTAACTCGTTTTTGTAGCAAGAAACCATAGCTCGATTCATTGGTGCCCTCGAACAAGGGGAGCACACATCAAGGGGGAGCATTTATTCCGTCGATTTAACTAGCAATTCTCGACGATGTCTTTTTGATTCTACAAAAAGGGGGAGAAATGACATGAAACTCATATACTTGTTTAAAAATAATTTTTATTTAATGAGTTTAATTTATAATCATCAAAAAAGGGGGAGATTGTTGATTAAAACAATATAATGCTAAAAACATTACTAATATTTTTTCCTTCTTACGTTTTGATAATCACAAATATAAAAAAAGTTCAAGTAAACAAGTTATTAGTAGTAAATTCTAATTTCAACAAATAATCACTTAAAGGTATGATTAAATAAATGCTTAATGCAATCTTTATGATTCAAAGCACCGAAAAATTTTTATTCACCTCACACTTTTATAAAATGCTTGTAAAGGTTTTATTAAACATTATCAAAATATTTTCTCAATTAAACAGATATGTTTTATTCAATTTAACCATTTTGAAATTCAAAATTTTCGACCTATATCGGATAGTAAAGTTCCAGAAAAACCCCCCCTTACACAAAGACAAATACGGGGGAAGCAACTAGGTTTTGGGCAACCCTTTAAAATGTCATGGCCAGGCACCCTTAAAATTAAGGGGACACAGCACATGATTGACGCTCCCCAAGTTGTTCTATTAATAACTGGACTTTTACCCACAATTTTCTCACACGTTTTGCACTCATTCTTCTTGTTTTAAAAACCATCCCTCACATCTCACTAAAATCCTTAATCATTTTATCATAAAGCTTTGTTTAGTGATCCAAGCTCTATTCCTCACGTGAAGATAGGATATTTTCATCTTCAATGAAGAAGTTATTACACCTAAAGTGTATATTGACAATATTGTTGGGCATTATATTCACATAATTTGTAAATAATTTGTATTTATCTTGTATTTTTTGTGTCTGTAGCTAAATCTTGGCAATCTTTGTAAGTATAGTTAGATCGTGGTGATCTTACCAAGTAGTGTTAGATAGATGTTATATAAGTAGTATGGTGAAGTGAAGTCGTGAAGTTATGAAGAAGTTGTGAAGTTGTGAAGAAGTCATGAAGTTGTGAAGTCGTGAACAAGTCGTGAAGTTGTGTTGTGTTAGATTAGTTCTACCTAAGATTATAACTTGACATTTAGCTTTGTGTCATAAATCGGTGTAAGCAACGTTGTGTACGGTTTTCTCCGCCATAAGGGAGTTTGTTGACACAGTGAAGAAAACTCTCGAGTTAGGTGCTCGGGGAGTGGAGTAGGGCGAAGAGGTGCTTCGTTACCGAACCACTATAAATCCTCGTGTTGTGGTTTGATTGTTCTTACTCTTATCTCTTGTCTTACTTTATCATTTCATATACTTATATTGTTCATATTGTGCAAGCATTGAATTCACAAAAAGTCGAATCTAAGTTTTGCAAACAAACATAAACCTTAAATTAAAAAGCGGAAAACTATTCAACCCCCCATCTAGTTTTCCACAGTTTTGTGATTGATTAGGAATATGGTTTTTGATGATGGATGAGAGGATGATGATGGGAGAAGGTGATAAAGATATTGGTTTAATTTTTTTGATGAGTGTATTAGATCGTGTTTTAGTGGATATTTTGTATTTGAAGTTTTTATATTTGTTGTAATAATAATAATAATAATGTAAGAAATGGCATTTTAGTCATTGCACATCATCACCCAAGGGTTATTTAGTCATTTCAGGTTTTTTAACGAGTCAAACTAGCGGTCAACAACAAATGGACCAAAAGTTTTACGGATCGACAACAAAACGGACAGGATCCGTTACATTTTAAACTATTGGACCAAAACTGTTAAACCCGATAAACCATAAGGACTAAAAATGTAGTTAACTCAAAAAAAAACCTTCGTCTCTCTCTGTGAGTTATTCTCACCCCTCACACTCGCACTTACACTCACACCATTCAGTTTCATTCTCAATCACTCACAATCCTATATTAAAAAGAGTAATATTAATACTAAAGCAACACGCGTGTCTCTGCCATACAACACATTAGATATGTGTCTTCACATAGAGATTTTTAAGATTCTTAGTATCACGATTAGCTCATAAGCCTACAGAAAAAACACACAAACATCACCAATAATCACAAGCGAATCAAATTCCGGTGACCCAAATCTTGACCACCGAAATAAATAAAGGCGGTCGGATCTATCAACAACACCAGGTAATACATTCAGAAGTTAATTAGTTTGGCTTTTCAAAGTGACGAATTGACATCCATTGGTTTGCGTAACGTCAATTATTCTGATTCATTTTATGATTTGTATCAATTGATTATTTTTATTGGATTATTTGTGACAATTAATTAAGATGGTTTTGCAATTTTTTTTGTAAAAATAATTTTTTTTTACAAGTATTTGATTGTTGAATCATTTTCACGTAATGAAGAAGTTGATGTTTTAAGAAAAATAATAGATGAATTCTGCTTTTGTTTTTTCCACCAAGAATAAGGTTTTTGTTTATTTGATTTCTAAAGATTACTTCTTGGTTAAAATTTTCATTTTTGTATATACTTGGGTGTTTGGGATTGGTTATTAGTATCTGCTTATTTTGTTTGTTTGTTCCCGTATTGCAGAAGCATCAGCTAAAAGTGAAAGATTACCTAAAAAAATCCAGGGAAGTTCACTTGATTTGGTGGGAAATTGGACTAAACCAGAAATTAGGATAAGCCCATATTAATGGGCTTACGATATTTAAAATTTGGACAATTGTTTTAGGCCTAATTATTTATAAAAATTTCAAACTCCAAGTACAATTTAAATCTATACAAAAACTTTATAAAAACTTAATTATATTTATTTGTCGTAATATTTATAAATCCTAAGACACATCATTATATTTAGGTTGCATCTAGGACTTTGTCCGACTTCCGATGCTTATTTCTCGTTGTCTTTTATCATATTGCTTAAATGTGAGTTCATAGCCCCACTTTTATTGTTTTAACTGTTTTATAAACTCCTTGGAGGAGATACATGCTACTTAATTTTTTACTTATGGATGCAAGTGTTTAAACTGTATGTTTTTCCTGATATATTATTGCCTAAGTATCACTTCTGCCTTTAAGTCCCTTATATTGTGAACCGATTAATTACTTTTTGTGAAGTGAACGCGAATCCTGTGAGTAGATCTATTGGGACTGATGATGACATCAAATAACATGTATTTTATAGCATCGTTTATCCCACGATATTAACCCATTTTGTATAGTTATTGTAAAGAATTGTTACTTAATCGTTTATATTTGAGAATTGCAGTAATTATGGAGTATGCAAATGAATCCCTAAACCACCATGTCGACCAAGAGACAATCAAAAAAGCCTAGAAGGTCAGAAAAGAGCCTCAGGATCATAGGAAAACTCTTGTAATCTTCGCACAACCGAATACGCGTTCGATCGAGGTTTCTTTACTTTAATTGTTCATATATCAAACCGTGTGTATTTTTACAATGACTATCGGCTGATACCTTTAGGTATCAGCCATGTTTATGAAGATCTAATGTTTGGTTTGTTTATCTCGATTGCTTAATTTATCGTTGATTGTTGTTTATGTTTATCATATTTAGATTCGTTAGTGATAAGTTGCTACATATCATTCAATGTTAGGTCATTACATATTTTATGCGACGCAACTTCGGTGTTGTTTGGGCGTAGGCTAAGAGTCTGGGATAGCTCTCCATATTGTAATTTATATATCTAGAATCATAGGATCACAAATATTGACCTATCTTTGCCTTTAGATTAGTGAGCTTAGTTGAGCCATAAGGTGACCTTGGTATCAACGAGTACGTTCTTACTCCATTGGTAAGGACTCGGACAGTGGACTACTAGTATATAAATCACCGTTAAGCAGTAAGTGGGTAAAGTCTCGATGAGCTAGGGTTTAGTAAGAGCACCATTACTTAGATCCTAAGATAGATTATAATCAACATAAGGAAGCTTTATGCGGATGCGTCTAATTGTGACAGAATTAGCGTGTCTAGGTCTTAGGAAGAAGTACCGCCTAAGTCTAGGAATGATATGCCCTTCGAGATAAGACAATCATTGCACTAATAAACAAACCTGCGTTTTATCGGATTATTCATGGTTGATACGTTTTTCTTACATTAGTTCTCGACTGCTTCTCTATCGTTTTCTTGTCTTCTTGTGTGTGTTTATTGCTTTACTTGTCATCAAAACCTTAGGTTAGATACACAAAACCGTGCCAGTCTCTCAGACTGAAACCCTCCTTTTGCATTAGTTTTAGGTTTAACTTAGATAACTAAAATACTAATAGAATTAGGAATTAACGCTCTCGCTCTTAGTGATCGACACCCTACTTACCAACGAAACTACAATTGACCGGGTACACTGCCCGTTAAAGTGTTGTTTTTAGGTATAGTCGGCATAAAATAAATAGTAAAACTTGATACATAAAATAACACCTACACAACGACACATCAAGTTTTTGGCGCCGTTGTCGAGGAATGAAAATTAATCTTGATTTTTATTTTGATATTTTGGTTTTTAACATTAGATTAGATCTAACCCTTAGGATTAGTGTAATTTAGATTAGTGTATATTTTTATATATTCTGTATATTTTGTATATTTGTCTTTAATTGTTTGCGTATTTAATTGTTTTTCTTGAATACACTGTTCTGGTCGACAGTTGAATACGGCGTATCCAATCCCACTGAATACGGCGTATCCAGTTCTCTGTCCAATACAGCGTATTCATCTCAACAGATTAATACGGCGTATCCACTTCCATTGGATACGGCGTATCGATCTTCTGATAAAATTCTTTTCCATTCTCGAATTTTAAGCCCAAATTTTTTATATACCTTTCTCCGCTGGTTCTACTGATAATTTTCTGGATATTTTTCAGTAAGAATGACTAAGGTTATCAAAGGAGAGTTCGAGAAAATTAAGGACGTAAAGGTCGAAGATGTTTCGCTCACTTGCGACACATCACTTGAAATTTTCAACATGGAAGTCAGCCGATTAAGCGGGATGGATAATGATTTATTCACATATAAAGTTGAAGTTGCTAACATCCCATGTAACTCTGTAATGGATGATGATTTGGAGGATGAAACTGATGATGATATGGGGTATGATCCGTCTGATCTTGCATTTATTGAATGGTTAGGATCAAAAAATTTCAACTACAAGACGATAGATCATTATACTATGAAAGCATTATGGATTTATTGGTTCTGAGGAGATGATGAAGTTGAGCTTACTGATGAGGAATCTTCCGATGATGAAGATGAAATTGCTGAAGTGTTTAGAATCGACACTAATATATTTGACTATGAGACACCTATCTGTTCAGCATTCAACGAATTTAATTATATTCTCAAGGTAGATCCGGACCTACTTACAAAGGATATTATGAGGTTTAAGACCTATGATGACTACAAAAATGACTAGATCTACGAATGGAATAAGGATGTACCATGGGTTGATGAGAAACCATGGACTGACACTGGAGTTTGGACAGAGCCGAAACCAGTCAAACATACTTGCGAGCCTTTCAACTATAAAACTGGGTGTTTAGAGATGCGGCCACGTTATGCTGGAAAGGAATATGGTTACTGTAAAATAGGAGGAAATTACCTGGAACTTAATTATTGAAAACCAACTCCATTTTCAGATTACGAAAGGTACGAAGCTTTAGTGATTGTGGAACTTAAAGAAAGAAGCTTAAGAAACAAAGTATATGGATGGAGTTATTAACAATGATGAGTCATTGTGAGTCAAGAGAAAAATGGAACATATATACAAACTATGATGATGCTTATGAAATTAATCATGAAGATAATGGGAATAAAGAATTATGTGAAATTCATGAGCCACTGGTATGCAACATAAGGAAATATATGATGATTAAATATTGGTTCAATAATGATGAAGAGTATGTTGCTGTAAAAGGAGACTAATACAATGATCTTATTATGACGAGAAGAGATGCGTGCCAAGCTTACCAAGAAATCTTTCGGATTATGGACGAAGGATGGATGGTGACTAGAGCAACGTGAAGATAAAAGAGAAGTTGAAGAAAAGTCTAACTTAAAGACTTCGTTGTAAACAAAAGTGCTTCCCGGGAGACAACCCAGAATGTTATTTAATTTTGAGTCTGTCTTCCCAGACTTCAATACGGCGTATCCGCCCCATACCATACAGCGTATTGAATGTCTAGACGTTATCAGTCTTTATTTTTCATGTACTTTAAAAACATTATTGTCAGTTCTGCGAATACGCCGTATTCATCTACTTGATACGCCGTATCCACATTCTGACCCGTATTTAGTCTGTTTTAGTTTAGTTTAAATTAACCGTAGATACCAAGATAGGAATACACCTGTTTTTCCTATATTTTACACAGGACCTCGTGAAGGAAATATCTACGAATATTGGTGGAGAATTTACAAATATAGAAATCTTAAAGTGTTGGAGTCTTGAAACCTCAAGACAGCTGTTCAACACACGATCTTGCTTATAAACGCAAATTGGAGAATCTACTGAGCAAATATCAGTAGAGTTTCTCATTCTAATTCATTTAAATTCCCGTATTTAATGTTTTACATATACAATGAGGACGTTGTATAATTCAAGTGGGGGGTGGAATTAGAATGTTTACCTGTCCTAAATTTTCACAATAAAAGCCTTAAATCATGCTCACATTTAAAATTTTTTCAAGCATACTTTTGTGAAGTTACATGTTACATAACTCGCACACAATAACCCTTGTTAGATATTATGAGGATTTAACCTTTCCGTTTCCAAATGTTTACCCAAATTCCATAAAATATGAGTGTGCCGGTGATGTTGTAGACTTTAGAACTTGGCTTGGTATATCTATTCGAGACTACAATAATGAGTATTATGGATTTAATTAGAGTAACTTGTTTAAGTTGGTAAATCTTAGGATTACATCCAATCGGCCTTACATGTTGTTTATTAACTAACTACACCAGTTAGTTAACCTCCAGTTTAAACCCTTCCACTCTCATCTTTAGAGTGATGATCCACTAGAACAACCCGTAGAGCCATCTTTAGGGAATTTTACCACCCAATTATTTGTTTTCGTTACACCCTAAACCTACCTGTTCGATTAAGTTTAATTTACAGTTGCTAGTATGTTAAAGTGTAATGTCTGTATTTCTGAATCTTGTGTCATTATTTTTTATCTTTGGTGCGGAATGGAAATTTGCACATTGCAAATGAGAATGTATATTAGTAGCTCAAAGCTCATGTGATTTTTATACATTACAAATCTAATGGTGAATCCGCAAGAATGGAGGGAAATTCCAAGAAATTATTCGAAATTATTATGATCGTGAAGATGGTGAAAACTACACATGATTTTGAAATTTAGTTGTTGAATAAAAAGAGAAAATTGCAATGAAAAAAAGAGAGAAAGAATGTTTAAAGATAATCGTTTCACGAAAAGAGGAATTACAAAGGAATTATACGAAGGATCGATTATTCGTTGATACGTCTACAAAAATCAACGATGTAGAGTATTGTACAAAGTGGAAGATATCGCCACTTACCTTGTAGAGTATGTAAAGTTTTGGGATGATTGGGGAGTTGACCGTTATGGAAACGCCAACTTAGGTTGTTGTTTTTGATCTATGATCAAGACATTGTAAATAGTTGTGTCTTTGTCATTAATAACGGTCGGGAAATAAGTGTCTCTAGCACGTGTACTTTAAGCCTTTATTCTATTTGTTTCTTGATTTTTATGTAACAAAAAATTTACTACCATCTAAC
The DNA here is from genome assembly GCA_026074375.1 of Tanacetum coccineum. Taxonomy (NCBI): domain Eukaryota; kingdom Viridiplantae; phylum Streptophyta; class Magnoliopsida; order Asterales; family Asteraceae; genus Tanacetum; species Tanacetum coccineum. The sequence goes on along the minus strand of BQNB010151465.1, from coordinate 5,889 downwards.
ATAATGATTAACCTCTGGTTTTACGCGAATGAGGAGCTATACGAACATGCATGTCTATTCTGGAGTTTATGGCCATGTATGCATGTCTTGTACCTTGTTGGTTTATGACTTTTGGTGAAAGTTAGAAGGTTCCTACCCTATATCATTCTTCATCCTAACCGTTGGTTAAATTCAAATGGGGATGTGATCGAACACTCATGTATATCCTAGAGTTCCGGGTGTGTATGTGTGCTTTATCTGCATTGTTGGAGTGGTACTTTCTAGGTGACAAGATGGTGTATAATCAACCGTATGCCTTTCCATACAAAAACCCATATTTACCTTTATAAACTTGTTACTCCTTGGCTTTAGTGGTGGAGATGTTTATCATTAGCCATGCATATATAGGCAATTCTTGTCACGACCGAGCAATTGGCAAAATTAGTTACATGTCTACCACATAGATTAGATTGAGTGGATTTGAGTGTTCTTATCTTCCTATTTCGTGAGGTGTTTTGTTGTGTACTTGTAATAGATCAAATAAATGCTTTAACGGAAAATTTCCTTAGGGATACATTTTTGTAAACTTCTAAAGGCTACTTGAGGACAAGTAGGATTCAAGTGGGGGGATATTTGATGACATCAAATAACGTCTATTTTATAGCACGTTTTCCACGATATTAACCTATTTTGTATTGTCAAAATAATTTGCACTACGTAGAGAGATGTAAAGAGTTAGATCGCCAGATAAGAATAATGATGTTGGTGAGAAAGTGTGATCGCTCCAGTCCCCACATCCGCACAATCCACCTACAATACATCCCTAAAGTAAACACAACAACCCCCATAGATCCAACCCACCCAAACCATCCCCCACTGCCCCCACCTCCCCCTTGCCACTCACGCTCTTAACTTATGTCAGGTAGTAGCGTAATTGGTCTCGAAAAAATAGCAAAAGGCGCGATTACCCTTTCTGGGCTCTAAATGATAGATATTTTGAAGATTTACCAATTCTCTTAAGACCATATGGCAAATTCCATCAAGAAGCATACGGAGTATCCGTGCCTGCTTCTCACCAAAGACACAAAGGATTAAGCTCAATACGCAGTCATCCAGTTAGCAGAGACTCCTACGGTCGTTATTCAAGATTTGGGATATTATTTATATATTCTGGAAAGATATCAATATCATGGTTCCATACGTCAAGAATACCCAATACCCGTATCCAGCCCATTGGATATCGCCGTATGAAAAACCGACTACCATACTCTAAAATAAGACGACCCAAAACTCGTTTTAACTATGCAACTAGTGAATCCCCTAACCACCAAGTCGACCTAAGAGACAATCAGAAAGAAGCCTAGATGTTTGAAAAAGAGCCTCAAGATCATAGGAAAAACTCTTGAAATTATTGAACAACTGGGAATACGAGTTGCGATCGAGGTTTTCTTTACTTTAATTGTTCATATATATCAATACCGTGTGTATTTTTTAACAAGGACAATAGACTAATACCTTTAGTATCAGCCTTGTTATGAAGATCCTAAGGTTTGGTTTGGTTTATCTTGACTTGCCTTAATTATCGTTGATTGTTGTTTATGTTTATCAATTTATATTCGCTTATGTGCTTAAGTATGCGAACTAGCAGTCAAATGGGTTAGTCCTGCATATTTAATGTGCTGCAACTTCGGTGTTTGTTTGGGCGTTAGGCCTAAGCGGTCTGGGATAGCACTCCATATTGTAATTTATATATCTAGAATCATAGGATCACAAATATTGACCTATCTTTGCCTTTAGATTAGTGAGCTTAGTTAAGCCATAAGGTGACCTTGGTATCAACGAGTACGTTCTTATTCCATTGGTAAGGACTCGGACAGTGGACTACTACGGTCGATAAATATCGTTAAAGCGTAAGTGGGTAAAGTCTCGATGGGTTTAGTAAGAGCACCATTACTTAGATCCTAAGATAGATTATAACCAACATAAGGAAGCTTTAGGCGGATGCGTCTAATTGTGACAAAATTAGCGTGTATAGGTCTTAAGAAGAAGTATCGCCTAAGTCTAGGAGTGATATGCCCTTCGAGATAAGACAATCATTGCACTAATAAACAAACTTGCGTTTTATCGGATTATTCATGGTTGATACGTTTTCCTTACATTAGTTCTTGACCGCTTCTCTATCGTTTTCTTGTCTTCTTGTGTGTGTTTATTGCTTTACTTGTCATTAAAACCTTAGGTTAGATACACAAAACCGTGCTAGTCTCTCAGACTGAAACCCTTTTTTTATTAGTTTTAGGTTTAACTTAGATAACTAAAATACTAATAGAATTAGGAATTAACGCTCTCGCTCTTAGTGATCGACACCCTACTTACCAACGAAACTACAATTGACCGGGTACAATACTCGTTAAAGTGTTGTTTTTAGGTATAGTCGGCATAGAATAAATAGTAAAACTTAATACATAAGATAACACCTACACAACGACACATCAACTGACAATCCCCGTATGGGTATGCAATAACTAATACCATGTCAAACAGACGCATTTAACATTTGAGTAAATACTCGGGTGTTTTGCAGAACATCCAGTTTTGAGGCACAAACCTGGATAGGATTTGCATATAACGTTAAGGTTTCGGTATCATGAGCTTAGCACAATAATACATGCTTTCGACTATTGAATGTGTTTTAATAGTCAACTAATACTTGAAATCTTGTGATCCTTTAGACTGCTCATTGAAGCACCATATTTATTTCTATAACATTACTTGGTTTGCTTGAAAACTACTTTATTTATTGACAAAACTATCGTGGTTTTCTTTTTTTTTTTACTTCTTTATAATCAAAACCTATGAACTTCACTATGCCATTATTGTGACAATTTTTAGCATGTTTATCTCAGGTCCTTAAGATGTTAGCTTGGAAGGAAGTCGCACAACGTATTTTGAAGGCTATGCATTATCGTTACCATTCGATAATTTTCTTTAAAAACATTTATGTAATGTAATACTGTTGGAACCTCTCTTTGTAAACTCTGATGTTTAAATATATTGAATGTGTAACTTTTCAAAACGTCTTATTTAGAGGTCGTTTTCTGTAACTTGTACTTTGTGCTATGAAGTAGCACCCCCGGTTACCTTTCGCTGCTATCCGATTTTTGGGGTGTTACATGTAGACTATAGGTTAGAGTTTAGGATAGATACTATATATTGCTTATCTATATAACTAGATCAATAAGATTATAAGTAAAATCATGTTTCTACTTTTGGTTAAGTGAATGATAGACTAAGGTATCTTATGACTATAAATAACGTTCTGTTTTCTTTGGTAGTTAAGTTGATTATAGACTACTAGTATATAGATAACTATTAGGTAATAAGTTTGTAAATCCTCGATGAGCTAGGTTTCAAATTCGTCACCCTAGATAGATTATAATCAATTGTGTGAATTTTATGCGGGTGTTTAGGTTGTTTGTGACATTGCGATTAACCCCCCCTTTATATAAACCTAGAGTTTTGGGAAAAGTACCACCTAACTGTGGAATGATATACCACCAACGAAAGTAGTACAATCATTGCACACATAGACAATTCATATATTTTATTTAAATAAACTTGGTTAATACGTTTTGCTTACATTAATGCTTTAACTCTTCTTTATCGTTTGTTTATCTGCTTGCGTGTGTTATTGGTCTCATTTATCTTTTTATTAGTTTAGATTAAACTAAAACTCGTGCAGTTCTTTCATGGTTGACCCAACTCCTTTTTGCGTTTATAGTTTAGGTTTAATTAGGATTAATTAAATTTAACTTAGATAATTAGAATACTAGTAGATTAAGTATTAACGCTCACTCTTAATGATCAACACCCTACTTACCAACAAACCTACAATTGATCGGGTACACTGCCCGTTAGTGTTAGTTAATAGGTAAAGGCAGATAATATAAAATAGTTAAAACTTGTAATATTAATTACCTATACTAAAACGATAACATCAAGGGATCCTTTGATCTTGCTTTAAAATGATGAATGGTGAGGATGTGAAAGAGGAGAGTAAGATTGATGGTGTGAAGAGGACACTTGGTTAAACGGAAAGATCAAGGGTGGAGAGAGAGGTATAATTGTTGTGTGAGTAAGAAGTGAATGTTAGTGAGAGAAGTTGTGTTTGTTTGAGATGAGAGATCAATCCAATAGTTGAGAAGAGAATGAGGGAGTTTGGATTGATGAGGTGGCTTGATCAAGGGTAGAAGAGAAAGTGTGTTTGTTGTGTTTGTTTGAGAAGCAATCCAAGGGTTGAGAAAAGATTGTGGGAACTTGGATTAATGACATGTCTTGATCAAAAGGTTAAGATAAGAGTGTGTGTGAGTGTGTGTAATTTAAATTCATTGGAGAAGAAGGTGAATAGTGAATATGTGGTGGAAAATTTTTTGAAAAGATGTGGGATATATTGTTTGGAATGTAGGGAATATAGAAGTACAACAAGTACAAGGATAGTACAATGTGTAAGGGAATGTGAGTTGGCATATGAAGGATAAGATTTGAGGTTTATTTGGTGAAGGTTTATGTGTATGAAAGTTAAAAGATGAAGATGATGATAAGGATGAAATCAGAATTGATTTAGGTATATAATCACATTGCCAATAAGAAAGGAAAGAGTGGGCATATGTGATTATGGGATTATTTAGGAATAATATATTTGAAGTGTGTGAAAGAGATGAAATCACTTGTTGGGTAAGAAAGGTAAACAAGTTATTATGAAGAATGGGTAAAAGGATTGTGTAGAAGTGTAGACTTGTACATGTGAGGAATACATGTGAGTTTGTAAAACATTTGTGTGGGTGAGGAAGTGAGAAAAGTCAAAGTATGATTAACTTCCAAATACCACAAACTCAATTAGTCATTTAGACTTTAATCCATGATAATCAACAATGGATTTGATCACCAATCATCTTGATGCAAACAAGCTAAGTGCTTTGCATCTTAAGTAAAGCATATCCCATAACGGGAAAGGATGCATTTACGCAAAGTGACATTTGACTTAGTTTGACCAATAAGAAAGTAAAACCCGTTACTTGATTAAGAACAACGTAAATCCGGATTAAAGTACTCTTGCTTGTTGGTATGTTGAAAATTGAGAGGATTCGTTTTAGCTCCTCACTAAGTCTAAACCTCATTTGGAGTGTTCCCAAATGCTCAAATATCATGTACTTACCTTAATTGAAGTTTTCACATGTGTCGGGTAAGAGAAAAGCCGACAATTGCTAAATCCGCAAAATGGACTTCGCCGGTGGCGCGCTGACGCGTGCCCAGCGCGCCAGATGGTGAAATCTGGTTTTGCAGATCTAGACTACCGTTTGTGATTTTACGTTTTGAGAACGTTTATTTGTCATCGTTAAAAAAAAGGAGATCATAGTCAATGTTCCACCAACATGATGGATGATTGAATCACTTGTAAACAACTTAAACAAGTTAAATGATCAAAGAAATGAAAATAAGAAATCTGATTGTAAAGCAGAGAAAAGAGTGCAAAAAGGTAAAAAAAATCAGTTGGGAATGATATGCTATTTGTAGGCAAACAAGAACTCGTCTGACACACCAGACGGTCCGACGATCCCTTTATATATTAGAGGACCATCCCCTATTTAAGGGGACCGTCCGGTGTTGTCAAGACGCTCCTCTTTTTGTCTTTTTGTGGTGAAAGTTTATCTTGTTTAGGTTTTATATATTTTGAGGGGGAAAATTAAATTTTAAATTTTGAATGATTTATTTTCAATAAAACAGTTCTTTTAATTACAAAAATATTGTGTATAATTATTTCTGTAAAAATGTTTGTGATACAGTTATAAAAATGTAAAGTGTAAGAAAAAAACTTATTTATTTGATCATCCATCAAGTTTAATATTTGTTTGT
>BQNB010151464.1:0-13918 GCA_026074375.1 Tanacetum coccineum | reverse complement strand
CTTAACAATGTCGGTAAGAGCGGTAACATCCAGAGAAGGAGATGAAGAAGAAGTAGTAATACTCACTTTTGAAACAATTGGTTTGTTTCGTGAAGTACGTACTTTCGAATTATTCTCAATAATCGTCAAAGCATCTTGAGGTGTACGGTTCAAAAGATTACCACCAGCGGCGGCATTTAAAGAATCTTGATCGGATTGTGTCAATATATTGTAAAACGTATCGATTTGGTGCAATTCCGAAAAACCGTGATGTGGGCATTTACGAAGGATTTCTTTAAATCGATCCCATGCCTCACTAAACGTTTCCTTAAACTTTTGTTGAAAATTCGTGATATCGTTCTTGAGATTCGTAGTTTTCGAAGGAGGAATGAAATAATTCACAAACTTAGAAACAAGATCTTCCCATGTAAGGATAGAACTAGGGGGTTCTTTTTCAAGCCAAATCCGGGCAGCCCCCTCAAGAGAAAACGGGAAAATCATCAACTTAATAGCATCGTGTGGAACATTTTTGTATTTAAGCGTAGAAATAATCTTATTAAACCAATGAATGTGAGCATGAGGGTCGTCCCTCTCAAAACCATGAAATTGGCTCGATGTTACTAATTGAAGTAACCCGACTTTCAACTCAGAATTTTCTGCAAGTATAGCGGGAATAACAATCGCATCTTCGTAACCCTTGGTGGGTGCTTGGAGTAATTCTGACATAGTACGCGTATCCGCCATAGTGACAATGGGAGTCTCTATAATAGTTTGAATCTCGGGTTCGACTATTTGCTTAGAACGTCTACGATTTCGTCGCTTTGGAATCGTGGAAGATTCAACAATTAAATTCGATGAAGAGCGAGTGCACATGCACTAAACAAAATTAAGAGAAGAAAAATATATTTTTTTAAACCGATAGTCAAAAGTTCTCGGTAGCTCTCTAGAAAACGCACAAAGAAGAGGAGGAGCGGGTAAGCGCGAAGCGTATTAAAAACATTCTCCTTTCGGGTTGAAGTTCGTACGATCAACCCTCCTTATACCTCTCTTATATTTTGTTAAGCTAAAGGTGAGCCGTTTAAACAATTGACAAAACGAATTTCTTTTTTTTTGGTTTTTTAATTTTTTTGGTACTTTCAATACTTTAGAAAAAGTATTGTTGGTATTTTAAAAATAAATCAAGAAAAATAAAATATTTTTGTAATTTTTAAGTTTTATATAAAATAAAATTTATATTCACCAAAAACGATAACTTCACGGGGAAGGGTCTTCAATACACTAATCTTCAAACTTCAACACGATAATCGTTACACACCTCTCCGGCAGCGACGCCAAAAATTAATTTGATAAAATATATATAATATAATATCAAATAGTAATAGTATAGAGAGTATCGTGTTTGATAAAAATTGCTTGAGGACAAACAATATTTTATCTCCCGGATGCCGTATCCCGACGAAGTGTGAATTGAAAATACTGGTATCGGTTTGAGATCGCGTGCTTGAATAATCAATATTTTGGATTTGGATTCTAAATCTAAAAATGCAAAGGGAAAACACTTAAAAGGCTCGCTAAACTAAAATTAAAGGCACAACTAAAGTCTAATTAAACACTTAACGATTAATTAACGACTAACGGGCTAACGGATAAACAAAAATAATCAAAATAAACTCTAAAAACTTAAAATGCAAATTTCTTAAACTTAAAATGATAAAACTAATTTTTTGAAATAGAAAACATATTTTTTTGTATTTTTATTATTTTTAAAACTAATTTTAAAGCTTTTGCAACTAAAAATTCAATTAAAAATATTAATTGAAAACTAAAAATTATGAAAAATTCAGTCTAACACTAGAAATTATTCTAAAGGTTTAGGAAGAAAAATGGGATTCACAGCTTATTCCAATAAGCTGTGAAAATTTAATTAAGCAAATAAGCCAAAACTGAAAATGAGTATTAATAATAAATGGTGCAAAGGTCTTATGAAAAAGTCCCAAGGGCGTAGTGGTTGAGGTGTTAGTTAGTGTAAGGGAGGTCACAGGTTCGAACCCTGTTACTTCCTTTTTTGAAAACTTATTTTTTTTAATTTTCTTTTTGAAAAAGCCAAAGAACAAGCTAAAATGAACAACTTTAATAAAGTGCTTTTTACCAGAACTTAAAAATAAGCTAGAAAAAAAGCTAAACAAAAATGACAGATGTTCATTTTAAGACTTTGATATTTTATGCTAAACTGATTGGGATTCTATATTAAATAAGTAACTAAAAAAAGTAAATAAGCTAAAACAGACTTAAAGCTAAACCTAATAAGCACATATGACTATGAAATAAGCAAAAAGAGTAAGCTGAGAAGCACTAAAAGATAATAATACAACAGACTCTAAAACAGTACTTAAAGGACTTTATAACTACTTTCAAGCTAAACTAAAAGACTAATATGCTTTTGGAAAAAAAAGCTAAAACCTAAAAACAGATTAAGTCCTAGACTAAATAAGCACTTAAGACTACAAATAAGCAAAGAAAACAAGCTAAATAACTATTGAGACATCAGACAAAAAGATAGTTTGAAAAGATTTTTGACAAACTTTAAGCTAAGCTAAAGAACCAATAAGCACATAAAATAAGCTAGAAACTAAAAACAGATTAAGACTAAAACTCAAATGACACAAATAAGCTAAATTTAAGCAAACAAACTAAAGAAATAAGCTAGAAAAGAAAATTGAAAAAGACAGATTCTACTTACTTATTTTTGGCTTTTTTATGATAAAATGACTTTTTATATCTTCAACTTTAAGACTCTAAAATGCTTTTGACATACTAACAACTTTAAACAGATTGAGCATAAGCTACTATGAGCTAATTCCAACAAAAACTAACCTAAATTAAGCTGTAATTTTTCCTTAAATGGTTTGCATATCCTGAACTCTTAAGGACACACATAGACTTTGAGCTAAAAAAATTGAAAGCCAAAAACAGATTACACACTATTTTGACACTTTTTAAGCTCTTAACCCAAACACTCCTTTAAGATTTGGTATTTCAATTTTAAGCAAAAACAGATTAAACTGAGCTTTGATTAATGCAAACAGATTAAGAACTAGGGTAAATAAGCACAAATAAACAAAAACTTTTAGAAAAATAAGACCCTAATTATAAGCTACACTGATAAGCAATTTAGACTTAAAATAGACAGTTTTAATGAAAACTTACATTAAGCTATATTTAAACTATAAACTAGATGCAATAAGATAATACTAGACTAAATAAGCATAAATAAGCTAAGCATAAAAAGAAATAAGCAGTTTAATAAGCTAACTAAGAAAATAAGCTAAAATGAGTAAAGAGAGAAAGTACCTTGTCCTTTGCTCAAACAAAGACATATATGTGCTTTTAGAGCTTATCTACAAGCTCTAGCTTGTTAGAAACAAGCTGGTAAAACCCATAAGCCCATCCTTTTCTGGCTTATCATCCAAAAAAGCTCAAAAATACAATGCTTAACCAATTTGATGTATAATTTGAACAACTTGTACAAATAAGCTTGAGAAGCTTATTTGTACAAGTAAACACTAATTTGAGACTAAAACAGCTTATAAAATCTTATAGAACAGCTTATGAAAACTTATTATAGCTTAATATGAATTTAAAGTGAATTTTTGCATAAGAGTAAAAGTGTTAATGTAAAAGGCAATTAAGCTAAAAATATAACTTATTAATTCATAAAAACAAGTACAAAGCTGAAAAAGAAATACAAGTGAAAATTAAGCTATACTAATCTACTCCTAATCCTACACTACACTAAGGATATTTCACTATGTGATTAAGCCCCTCTATTTATAGTGATAAGCAGAAGGTTCTAGGTCTTCAGGAGCGTCCCTTTCATCCATTCATAGCCCTTGATCTTCAACAAACTCTGAATCCATCAATATGAGCCCTTGATCCCCTTCCACGTTTCACTAGCCAATAGAAATGCTTAGGATCGCCAACGTGGCTAAATGGTGTCAGACTGTCCCAAGCCATCCCTTCCTAGAAGTAATTGAGGGGCGTGCGAAGGTGATGTTTACCCTGTGTTAATTCGTGTAATGTAAAAGAGGTGGGAAGGGGATAATGAACAGTAACATTTGACCAATTTGATTATAAATTTGACTTGGACCTCGGGTTTGTGGATTGGGCTTTTAACTTGGGCTTGGTTAGGTTTAAATGGATTTGATTTGATTTTATTTTAGGCTTAGGTTTTTTATATAGTATAAATCTTAATGGGCTGATCCGGCCCATTAAATAGGTACGGGTTGGCCCATTTAAAGATGTATACGCCTTCGACTTTGATTTCTCACACTCTTTCCAATCTCGTGCTCGGTTTTGTCCGTTTTGACTTCGTTTTTGTCCCTATTTGAATATCCGCTACCTGCATAATACAAATCACAAATACACATATACAATGCATTTTCTATGTATTTTTGGTTATTTAAGCTTATTTTAGTATAGAAAAATGATATGTGAATAAACACATATAAAAAATCCCCCATACTAAGCTATTGCCGTGTCCTCACGCAATGAATACACACATAAAAAACTAAAAATTTCAAACCCCCTAGAATAATTACCTCGAAAAGTAGCTAAGTGTTCATAAAGGGGGATTAAGAAATCACTAGTTTAAAACCGCCACCGTTTTAAAATACCATTTTTTATATAAGCAAACACTTATTATTATCATATATATATATATATATATATATATATATATATATATATATATATATATATATCTTCTTCTAAGGAAAAACTTTACGGATCAAGAAACACAAAAAGATAAATTCATCGTCCTTGATTTTTCACCCGCCCCAAACCAAGCTTAAAAATGAAATCATTCTAAAATACAAGTTAAGATGCTAACACTACTCATAGATGCAGATTGTGTACGCATAGCTACTTTCCGCTCCCTTATTCCTAAATCCTCTAAGGGTTTTATTCTTATTATTGGGGGTTTTATTCTTATTATTAGTGACAAACAAATTAAATTCTTATTTATATAAAGTAAACCCAGTTTAGACCACAATTAGATTGAAATCCTTTCCTAAAGAAATGATATGGTGATAATAAGGTCCATTTTAAGGTTTTAATTTCTCATGATTTAGGTGTTATCCTTTTTATTTCATCTAAAATAACTCAACTACGGGTCCAGAGACTGAGGCTTTATTTTGGATAACCCCGGAGTCGAAATTTGGCTTTATTATTATTATTGCAACATTATTAAACCCCCTCGGTCCTTTAAAAAACTGCCACATCGGTATGCAAGCCGACCATGGTCCAGGAGTCTTATTTCGACCAGGAGATCCTCGACTTTTTTGAAGGCTACAACATCGGCAGTGAACTGACCAGATGCAGCAAAATTTTATCAGTCTCGGATTTATTATTCTTACTATAGGCCTTCTTTTGAAGACTATCACATCGGCAGCGAATTTTATCTGACCACATATCTAATTATTATTATTATTATTATTACCTCCACCCTTTAAACGACTATCACATCGGTATATGAGCCAACCATGATCCAAAAGTCTTATTTCGGCTTCGGTTTATTACATTATTATTATTATTACTATTAGCCAAATTTCAAGTCTTGTGGTCTTTTAACTACCTAGACAACGGTAGCGAGCCGTCAGAAATTGGTTGCCTATTTCCCCACAACACTGACAAAACCTCAATGTGTACCTTACTTTCACTAGAAGGAATCTCTACGAAGTGATCTAAATTAAGAATCGCAAAAACCAAAGTAACTTTATTTATTCAACAATTATATAACATTTATTAAGCTGATGGGTGCAAAAAGCCACAATTAACCTCTATGAGCTCTAAAGAGATCCAACTACTCTATGCTTAGCATTTAACTTATATAAAACTCAATCATTTCTCGTTCTTCGCAAATTTAAAATCATTACTAAAAATATAAGTGAATGCTTAGTCTAACCAAAAACAAGCTTTGCATATTTAAAGTCTATTATAGAAACTTGCAAACTCTTGGCTCTTACAAGCTAGAATTTGCATTTTAAAGTTTCTTGTATAAAGGACTACCAAAAGCTTAAATTTATAAGTTAAGGGGCAAACTAGAGTGCAACATGCTCTATCAACTAAAAATTTATTCAAAAAAAACAAACTTCGTGTCAAAACACTTATTTTATTTTTGATTTTCTTTTAATTTTTGCCAAAAATCACATAAATTTACTATTTTTGGTGGTAAAACAGGGTTACATGAAGACAAGGCAAATGCAAGTAAAATCAAATCAAAAGATCCCCCCCATACTAGAACTAAACAATATCCTCAATGTTTAAAAGGGTCTCTACATAAATCTAAAGCCGTTTATTAATTATGCTAATAGATAAACGTGAATCAATAAGATCTAGGATATCGGATTCCTATATATAAGCATGCTAAGGATTGAAAATCAAGTGAACGATGAACAAAACCACGAGCACGAGTGTCTTCAAAATCCAGGCAATCCTGGACATAAAACATAAACCACGAAACACGAGAAAGGAAGAGGAGAGCCTCCTCAGATCACACTTATTAATAAATATTATACTAATATACTACTACTAGGGATAAGCATGGGTTGCCACCCACGAAGTGCTTGTTTTAGTTAACCGAGTCACAAGCCTGACTCGACCGCGAATTTAGTGGTCCATAGGGAAGGTTTGGAGATCCGGGACAACCATAGGTGGTATGTCCCCACCAGAATAGTGTTTGAGTCTATGACCGTTCACCTTGAAGTTTGGTTTGTCGGTTTGAGATAACTCAACGGTTTTCATAAGAAAACTTTGAGCAAAGTGAATGGATCCAGGTCCACGTTTTGAGCGCCAGAGAAAATCTTTAATCCAAGAATGAAGAGAGAACCGATCACCATGTTGAAAACCGGTTCATAGTTTGGAGTCATGTAATCTTCTGTATTTTCTGTTTTATAGATTAAAGATTCTTGTAGCTTAACCTTGGAGTACGATTTAATTTCATTCAAGTTTGAATTTTCCAGTGACACCAGCGTCTTAATTTCAAAAATTGCAATGTTTTAAGGCCCAATAGGCCTTGTGTTCGTGTTCGATAGGAAGATGACAAGCCTTTCCATACACAAGCTTATAAGGAGTGCACCCGATGGGTGTTTTGAAAGCGGTACGGAAGGCCCATAAAGCATCATCTAACTTATCAGACCATGAAGCATGATTTTCGCCTACAGTCCTTTCTAAGATACGTTTCAAACCACAATTTGAAACATCCACTTGTCTACTAGTTTGTGGATGATACGCGGTAGAAAGACGGTGAGTAACTCCATACTTAAACATGACCTTTGCAAATTGTTCATTGCAAAAGTGAGTACCACGATCACTAATTATAGCACGAGGAGTTCCAAATCGGGCAAAAAGAGATTTTAAGAATTAACGACACTTCCAGGCAACATTATTGGGGAGCGCTTTGCTTAATCCATTTAGACCAATAGTCGACGTCTACAGAATGTACATATTCCCTCGAGAAACGAGAACGGAACCCATAAAATTAATTCCCCTATACATCAAATATCTTGCAAACTGTTGAATTGCATTTTGAGGCATTTCATCCATTTGGCGAGAATTTTACCTTGACGTATGACATGAGTCACATGACTTTACCCATGTCATGGGCATACGCGATAAATTGCACCAGATAAAAACTAGAATCAAGACTTTCTTAGCGGTGTATTCGCACCATGATGTCCCCGGTGGGTCCCATTATGGCAAAGCCGTGAGGAAATCAACAGCTTCTTGGTTGTAAACACATCGTAATCACTTTACCGCACAAATCCTAAATAAGTAGGGATCGTCCCAAAAATAATGCTTTATATCCTTAAAGAATTTTTTTTGTTGGGACGACATCCCTTTCACTATAAAATTTCCCGCTTGGTAATTTTCAATGTCGGCAAATCATGGGTACCAAGAATCAACCATGAATGGTTTCTTTAATTTCCTTTTTCTCGAGATCACCTTGATGAGGATTTTCTAATCTAGATAAGTGGTCGGCCGCGAGATTCTCCGCTCCTTTTTTATCATGAATAATGACATCAAATTCCTGGAGTAGTAGAATCCACCGGAGCAATCTCGGCTTAGCACCTTGCTTAGCAAGAAGATACTTTAGAGCCGAGTGGTCCGTATATGCTATGGTCTTTGACAAGACTAAGTAAGGCCGGAATTTCTCGAAAGCATACACCACGGCTAATAACTCTTTTTCTGTAGTAGTGTAATGTGCTTGAGCATCCGTCATGACTTACTTTGCATATGTTATAGGTTGATAAATGTTTGGTCTTTCATTGCCCCAAGACTGCACCTATCGCATAATCACTAGCATCGAACATAATTTCAAATGGTAGGTCCCAATTGGGGCAACTAAAATTGGGGCTTCAGTTAACTTTTTCTTAAGTATAATAAACGCTTCAATACATTCTTTTGAGAAAATAAATGGGGTTTCTTTTTCTAGAAGATGGGTCAATCGGGACGGCAAATTAGAAAAATCATAGATAATCGACATAGATCCCGCAAGATCTTAAAAACCTTCGAACATAACCTTTACGGAAAGTCGGATAAGGGAGTTTAGCGATAACATCAACTTTAGCTCTATCAACCTCAATCCCCGACTTTGAAATCTTATGGCCAAGGACAATGCCCTCTTTAACCATGAAATGACACTTCTACCAATTTAGAACTAAATTGGTATCTTTGCACCATTTTAGCATTTTGTCCAAATAGGAGAGGCATGATGAGAATGAATCCCCGAAGACTAAGAAATTGTCCATAAAGACCTCCATTGTTTCCTCGATCATGTCATGTAAAATGGCCATCATGCACCTTTGGAACGTGCCCAGAGCATTACATAAACCAAAAGGCATAGGTCGGTAGGCAAACGTCCCATAAGGGCAAGTGAAAGTGGTCTTCTCTTAGTCTTGCGGTCAATAGGAATTTGAAAATATCCTGAGAAACCATCTAAAAAGCAATAGTATTCATTTCTTTCGATTCTTTTAAGTATTTGGTCCATAAATGACAATAGGAATTAACCATTATCTTTGTTTTCAACTACGGTCTTTCAAGTATTTGGTCCATTAATTCCGGTAATTAATACAAAGTGCCATCCCGTAACTAACCTAGTAGGAATTAACTCATTATCTTTGTTTTCAACTACGGTCATGCCACCCTTTTTAGGCGCACAATAAATGGGGCTCACCCACTGACAATTGGAGATAGGGTAAATCAATCCGGCATCAAGGAGTTTGATAACTTCCTTTTTGATAACCTCATGAATTTTTAGATTCACCCTTCTTTGATGTTGAACCGCCAGTTTGAAATCATCCTCCATTAAGATCTTATGAGTACAAAAACGAGAGTCGATGCCCTTAATGTCAGAAATTTTCCATGAGATGGCCCGTTTGTGTGACTTAAGAACCTTTAAATGGGCAAGCCTTTTCTTCATCTCTTAATCTCTTTAGAATTATGACGGTAATTTTTATCGGTTCCTTCTAAAAACGCTATTCAGCTGAGACGGTAAATCCTCAAGCCTCAAGCACTGGAGGATACATCAACAGAAGATATATATCGTTTTAAGTTCCTCAAAATTAAGTTATTTCAGAGGGAGAGGAGATGATGGATCATCGTTTAGTAACTTCTTAAGTAGACGAAGGTCTTCTTCCGGATCAAAGTCGGCATCATCAAATCCTGGTAGAATTGCATCACTTGAAAGACAAGATTCGATCTCTTCCAAAATGAAATATCCTCTTTCAAAAGGAGTGAACGAGGGGGAAGAAGAAGCAATGATAGGATCCGAAGGAGTGGGATTGCCACTCGTTGAACTATCCGAAAATCCGAGTACTTCTTGAGCATACTCCTCGCAAGCAACGTCTATGACATTGACTTGATGAACCGTTTCATCAAAATAATTACGGGAGTATCTCGAAGTGTCCGACAAAAAATGTAATGGCCTCATCATTGACTCGAAAGATTTAATACTTCACCATGTACATCGATTAAAATATCATGCCGTCCTCAGAAAGGTTCACCCGAGGATGAGGGGAACCCGAGGATCGACATCGTAATCAACTACAACAAAGTTGGCCGAAAAATATAACTTTCCTACTTTCACAAAGACATCTTTGGCAACACCATCCGGAACAACAACTGATCGGTTTGCAAGTTCAAGTGTCATGCGAGTCAGAGTGAGTTCCAGGAGCGAAAGCTTCTTCCATACGGAAAGAGGCATTAGATTAATGCTAGCGCCAAGATCGACCATGGCTAAGCACTCAACTAGCACCGAAAAATCACACGGGATGAGAAACTTGTTGGGGTCTCCAAGTTTTTTGGGCAACATCTTAAGGAGCACCGCCAAGCAATTCTCATTTAATAGAGTACTTGCTAATTCGAATAATTTTTCCTTATTACTTAGAAGATTCTAAATGTTGAAGCAAACTTCGGCATATGAAGAAGAGCATCCGCGAAGCTAATATCGAAGTGTAATCATTGAAAGATTTGAAGAAACTTTAAACATTTGATTATTAGCTATTTATCACAAGCTTTATTAGTCGTTTAAGTCTTGAAGGCTATGTATCGACGTTTAGGATTAGGCTTTTAGCAACATCAGACTCCGGAATAGTGAACTTGGACAACCTGAAGGTTTAGATGTTTGCGGATCCTTTTCTAAATTTGTATTTTGCACCTGTCCTTTGTCGCCTCGTTTTCACTTCCACTTCCTTCCAGGGAGAGAGAAAGGTGTAGGGTCGAACGTAGGTCCAACAGTAATCAACCTACTTCGTGTGGTTAATAGCTTTCACGTCACCTCTCGGGTTAGCTACGGTATTACTAGGAAGTGATCCCTAACCCGAGGGATTTTGCTTTTGCATAGTAAGATTAGTTAACATGTTCATTATTTGGTTGTTTTGAATTTCTATCTTGTTGGATCTTGTATCAAGAGAAGATTTGAATTAATTTCTCAATTCCGTCTTCATATTAGTCATTTGAGTTTGCATGGCTCTCAAAGTAGCTTCATTACTTTTCATGTAGTTCTTAACTTCATTTTAAGGTCCATCTAGAGCCTTGATATTTGGAGCTTGAAAATTTTTGTTTCCTTGATTGAAGTTTTCCCATCTTCCTTGATTGTTCGGAGCTTGATAATTTCCTTGATTTTGATTGTACCGGTTATAGTTTTGATTGTTTTGCACATCCGGAGGAGGAAAACCGGGAGGTCCCATTTGGTTGCTAGCACGATAATTCGGTCTCCTTGAGGAAGGTATTTGGGAACTCCTTGATTGTAGGTCCCCGTGGCTTCATAAGCATTAAAAATGTTGCTATCGGTAGCAAGACACTCATAGTATGGATGCGGTCAACCACAAGTCACAAAATTCTCATATACGGCTTTCACGGAAGCTTGTTGATTAGCCTTGTTCATAATCACTAATTCCTTAACAATCTCGGTAAGAGCGGTAACATACGGAGAAAGAGATGAAAAAGAAGTAGTAGTACTCACTTTTGAAACAATCGGTTTGTTTCGTGAAGTATTTACTTTCGACTTATTCTCGATAATCGTCAAAGCATCTCGAGGTGTACGGTTCAAAAGATTACCACCGGCGGCGGCATTTAAAGAATCTTGATCGGATTGTGTCAATGCATTGTAAAACTTATCGATTTGGTGCAATTCTGAAAAACCGTGATGTGGGCATTTACAAAGGAGTTCTTTAAATCGGTCCCATGCCTCACTAAACGTTTCCTCAAACTTTTGTTGAAAATTCGTGATATCGTTATTGAGATTCGTAGTCTTCGAAGGAGGAAAGAAGAGTAATTCACAAGACAATAGAAACAAGATCATCCCATATAATGGATAATTGAGGGTTATTTTTCAAGCCAAATCCGGGCAGCCCCCTCAAGAGAAAACGGGAAAAGCATCAACTTAATAGCATCTTGTGGAACATTTTTGTATTTAAGCGTAGAAGTAATCTTATTAAACCAACGAATGTGAGCATGAGGGTCGTCCCTCTCAAAACCATGGAATTGGCTCAAAGTTACTAATTGAAGTAACCCGACTTTCAACTCAAAATTTTCGGCAAGTATAGCGGGAATAACAATCGCATCTTCGTAACCCTCGTTGGGTGCTTGGAGTAATTCCTACATAGTACGCGTATCCGCCATAGTGACAACGCGAGTCTCTACAATAGTTCGAATCTCGGGTTCGAATATTTGCTTGGAATGTTTAAGATTACGTCGCTTCGGAATCGTGGAAGATTCAAAAATTAAATTCGATGAAGAGTGAGTGCGCATGCACTAAACAAAATTAAGTGAAGAAAAATATATTTTTAAACCGATATTCAAAAGTTCACGGTAGCTCTCTAGAAAATCCACAAAGAAGCGGAGGAGCGGGTAAGCACGAAGCGTTTTTAAAACCTTCTCCTTTCGGGTCGAAGTTCGTAGGATCAACCCTCCTTATACCTCTCTTATAGTTTGTTATGCAAAAGGTGAGCCGTTTAAACAATTGACAAAATGATTTTTTTTGTACTTTTAATACTTTAGGAAAAGTATTGTTGGTATTTTAAAAATAAATAATAAAAAAATATAATATTTTTGTATTTTTTAAGTTTTATATAAAAGAAAATTTATATTTACAGAAAATGATAACTTCATGGGGAAGGGTCTTCAATACACTAATCTTCAAACTTCAACACGATAATCGTTATATACCTCCTCGACAGCGGCGCCAAAAATTGATTCGATAATATATATATATAATATAATATCAAATAGTAAAAGTATAGAGAGTATCCCATTTGATAAAAATTGCTTGAGGACAAATAATATTTTATCTCCCGGATGTCGTATCCCGACAAAGTGTGAATTGAAAATCCTTGTTTCAGTTCGTGATCACGTGCTTGAATAATCAATATTTTAGATTTGGATTCTAAATCTAAAAATGCAAAGGGAAAACACTTAAAAGGCTCGCTAAACTAAAATTAAAGGCACAACTAAATTCTAATTAAACACTTAACGATTAATTAACGACTAATTGGCTAACTGATAAACAAAAATTATCAAACAAACTCTAAAAACTTAAAATGCACATTTCTTAAACTGAAAATGATCAAATTAATTTTTAGAAACAGAAAATATAATTTTTTGTATTTTTATTATTTTTAAAACTAATTTTAAAGCTTTTTAAACTAAAAATTCAATTAAAAATATTAAATGAAAACTAAAAATTCTGAAAAAATTATGAAAAATACTAGAATCTTATTCTAAAGGTTTAGGAAGAAAAATGGGTTTCACGGCTTATTCCAATAAGCTGTGAAAATTTAATTAAGCAAATAAGCCAAAACTAAAAATGAGTATTAATAATAAATGGTGCAAAGGTCTTTTGAAAAAGACCCAAGGGCGTAGTTGTTGAGTTGTTGGTGTGTTAAGGGGGAGGTCCCTGTGACTTCCTTTTTGAAAACTTATTTTTTTATTTTTCTTTTTGACAAACCTAAAGAACAAACAAAAATAAGCACTTTTAATTAAGAGACTTTTTCCAGAACTTATTTATAAGCTAGATAAAAAGCAATCAAAAGTGACAGTTTGGGTTTCTAACTTAATGACATTAAGCTTAATTGTTTGGACTTGTTTAGGCTCAATAAGCAACTAGAAACTTAAATAAGCTAAAACAGACCAACACCTAAACCTAATAAGCAATTATGATTAAAAATAAGCAAACAAATAAGCTGGAAAAACAATTAAAACCATTTAGACGGCAGACTTAAAAACAGATTCTAAGGACTTTTAACCAAATTTAAGCTAAGATATTGAACAAATAAGCACTAAGAAAAAGTTAACAGCTTAAAACAGGTAAAGTACTATAATCCAATAACACAAATAATCAAAAATTAAAAACTATATTAAGAAACAAGCTAAAAAGAGTAAG
>BQNB010151463.1:0-15896 GCA_026074375.1 Tanacetum coccineum | reverse complement strand
CACAAAATAAAAAAAATAAAAAATAATAATGCCTCGCAACTACGCGAAAAAAATTAACAACCCGCATTGAAAAAAGTACTGTAGCTACAGTGCTACAGTACTGGGCTGGCCCTTTTTTACGTTGCTACAGTGCTGGGCCGGCCCAATATATATATATATATATATATATTTTTTTTTTAAAATGTTACAAAAGTACCGACGCATTCAGATAAAAAAAATACCCATGGTAACATTTCCGAATTGACTTAAACACTGTCATTTTACACGATGAGACAAAAAAAATAAATTCGAAAAAAAAATAAAAAATAACAAAATAATAAAAAAATAAAATTTTAACTCAAAAATTAACCCGCACTATTAAACATGAGACCGAAAAAATAAACCCGCACAAAATACAATTCTCATTTAAAGCCCATGTTCCCATAAAATTATATTAAAAAAAATCCCGTATAGCTAAAAAAAGAAATCTTTAAACATAAGCCCCACACATAAGCCCATGTAAAAAAAAAACTATTAAGCATGAGGCCGAAAAAATATTGTAATTTTTTTTTTCTATTTTATGCCGAGCGGTTTTTTTTACATTGCCTAAAAAAAAAAAAAAAAAAAAAAAAAAAAAAACCCAAATGGGTTGGCCCAAGTTGGGAGCCCAAAGGGCCGAGCACTGTAGCGTGTAGAACAAAACTACGTCGTTTTATTCTATGCGAACCCACACAGAATACAATAAAAAAACGCCATGTTCCTATAAAATTATATTAAAAAAAAACCCGCATAGCCAAAAAAAGAAACCTTTAAATATGAGCCCCACACATAAGCTCATATAAGAAAAAAAAAACAAACTATTAAACATGAGGCCGAAAAAATAAAACCACACAAAATTCAAAAAATAAAAAATAATAATGCCTCGCAATTACGCGAAAAAAATTAACGACCCGCAGCAACGCGCGGGTAATCACGCTTGTTATATATATAATCAAAACCCAAAAGAAACGACGTCGTTTTTAGAGGCATGCTACAGTGCCTATCTTGGGCTCCCCTTTTGGCCCAGTTTATTGGGCTGCGACTTTGGGCCGGCCCAATTAATTTATTTTTTTTAATATGAAAAAAAACTTTGTTATCACGAAATAGGAGAAAAAATATATATATTACAAAAGTACTTATTTATTCAGATAAAAAAATATCCGCGAAAACATTTTCGATACCTAATAACTTTAAAATAATCGACAGGGAAACAATATCATTTTACGCCACTAAAAACCATAAGCCCAAATATATAACACATATTTATCCAAATCCCATAAACTTATATTAAAAAAAAATCCATATAGCAAAAAAAAAAAACTTTAAACATGAGACCCAACACATAAGCTCATATAAAAAAACCTATTAAACATGAGACCGAAAAAATAAATTCGAAAAAAAGGGGAAAAATAACACCTGAAAAAAAAAAATAACGGCCCGAAACAACGTGCGGGACATAAACTCATATAAGGGGAAAAACAAACTATTAAACATGATACCGAAAAAATAAACCCGCAACGTAATTCCATAAAACTATACTAAAAAAACCTCGTATAGCAAAAAAAAACCTTTAAACATGAGGTCCAACACATATACCCATATAAGAAAAAAACAAACTATTAAACATGGCCCGCAAAAACGTGCGAAAAATTAACGCCCCGCAGTAACGTGCGGGTAATTCTGCTTGTTATCTATATATTCAAAAGCCGTTTGAAACGACGGCGTATTACGTCGTCGGCCAAATTAGCCCAACACCGGCCCAAGTAAAAGAAAATCCGGCCCAAAATAAAAACTTACAAAATGAACCCTCGACTTTTAACTATTTACGACTTTTTTATATAATAAAATTTATTTATGAAATATATAACACATATCTACCTATTCATTCAGATCAAAAAATACCCGCGTAAAGATCTTCGCATTGCGAACAAAACGAGCCCAATATTGCAATGCTTCTTACATATGTACGATTTTATAAAAAATGTTGAAGTTTAATATAAATAGAAAAAAAAATTACAAAACGTACCCTCGTCTTTTAACTATTTACGACTTTTTTATATAATAAACTTTATTTATCCAATATATAACACATATCTAACGATTCATTCCGATCAAAAAATTACTCACGGGATTATTCCAAAAATATTCAAAATAAACTACCCTACACTTACAAAAGAAAATTAACGCCCCGCAGCAACGCGCGAGTAATCATGCTTGTTTTAACTTATAAAAGGCGACGTAAGTTTTTAAATAGGAGTATTTAATTAGAATTTGAACTTTTTATTATTTTTAGAGTAAACTACACCAGTGGTCCTTGTGGTTTGCGTTGACCAACACCTGTTTAGTATCCTTGACCAAACTATTTGCAACCGTTAACTAAGTGGAAAACGTTAGCGCCGGTAAGTCCTTCGCTTTTAAAACGACACTTAACGATTGTTAAGTTGAATAACCTCAAGGGCATTTACGTCATTTCACACCACAAGGACCACTGGTGTAATTTTTTTCGAAAACTTTTTTTTAACGAAAATTTTTTTTTTCGAAAATTTTTTTAACGAAAAATTTTTAACGAAAATTTTTTTTTTTCGAAATTTTTTTTTTAACGAAAAAAAATTTTCGAAAAAAAAAAAAATTTGTTAATGAAAATTTTTTTAGAAATTTTTTTAACGAAAATACTTTTTTTGAAAATATTTTCGAAAAGAATTTTTTAGGTATTTATAAGAATTCTTTTCGAAAATACTTTTTAACAAAAATTCTTTTCGAAAATACTTTTTTAACAAAAATTCTTTTCGAAAATACTTTTTTGACAAAAATTCTTTTCGAAAATTTGTTAATTAAAATTTTTTTAGAAATTTTTTTTAACGAAAATACTTTTTTTGAAAATATTTTCGAAAAGAATTTTTTAGGTATTTATAAGAATTCTTTTCGAAAATACTTTTTAACAAAAATTCTTTTCGTTAAAAAAAGTATTTATAAAAAAGTATTTTCGTTAAAAAAAATTTCTAAATACTTTTTAACAAAAATTTTCTAAAAACTTTTTCGTTAAAAAGTATGTTGTGGTGTGAAATTTTCGTTAAAAATTTTCGAAAAAAAATATTTTTCGTTAAAAAAAAAAATTCGTTACAAAAAAAGTTTTCGAAAAAAATTACACCAGTGGTCCTTGTGGTGTGAAATGACGTAAATGCCCTTGAGGTTATTCAGACTATAAATCGTATTGTCCGTTAAAACGAGGGACTACCGTCGCCTAACGTTTACCACTAAAAGGTACTAACGGAGCAACTAGATGGGTCAAAGGACTACAGGCGTTGGTCAACGCAAACCACAAGGACCACTGGTGTAGTTTACTCTTATTTTTATTTTGAATAATTACTCCACACCCATATATGCATAAAGAACAATTTCATATCTCACACCTTATATATGAAAATCATAATTTCATTCTGTTTAAATAGTGTTTAACCTAAAATCATCAAACTTTTATTATTTTTTGTTTATAATTCATAAACTTTTTTTGTCACTGCAACTATCTGTCATTATAAAATCTCATTAGTATGCACGAGTACTCGTCCAGTATATGCATAAAGAACAAGTTCATATCTCACATTATATTTATGAAAGTCCCAATTAACACGTCTATATAGAAATATAACACTTATCAAGTAGTAAATAACACAAGTAATAACTTTTCAATCGTGTAATGCTTTATTTATATAATCAAAGTATTACAATATGCTATGGATCGCATAAGTTGAGTGACAATGTGAGATAACCATTTGAACAAGTAAACTTGACAATGAATCAAGTTTACAAGCGAACTTATAGAGTCTCGCTGATAGGATGAGCTGACTGAAATGTAAGTTTGACAAATAAGTAAATGACTATAATAATGACAACAATAAAAGCGATAGCATTTACTCCTACAACATTCTTTATTTATAATGATACGAGGTTGTATCCTTAGTGGGGGCAGTTGGGACGTGATAAGAATCCTGTCGTGGAAATACAACTGCATTTAATGCACGTTTATTCTTGGAAACATCACGCCCATACTTTTGTGAACAGTTCTGTCAACTATTCACAACTTTCACCAACTCGTACTTTAGTTCAGGCTTTAAGTCAAACAACACTTTGTCCCGCCATAATGCTTTATTGACTTATCCCGCTTAAACTCTACTCAGAGAGTCTAAGTACATGCTAGCTCTTTTCAAAGGGGTAATAGGATGACTCTCCCTAACCTTCAAGCGTATTTCCTTCTACATACCAAGCTGATATCCCATCCCCAGCTTACCAGTATTGGGCATCAAGAATCTTCGCTTCGACTTTCCCATGACGATATCTTTGATGTTGATAAAATATAATGCCTCAAAGCATTACTAATATTTTTTCACATCTTTACGTTTTGATAATCACAAAATATAAAAACGTTCAATGTAAAATTAAACGTAAACAAGTAATTAGTAGTAAATTCTCATTTCAACAAATACATCACTTAAAGGTATGAATAAATAAATGCTTAATGCATTTTATGATCAAAGAAAATTTTTATTCAACCTCACACTTTTATAAAATGTTGTAAACATTTTATAAACATTACAAAACATTTTCTACAATTAAAAGAAATATTTTATTCAAAATAAACATTTTGAAATTCAAATTTTCGGACCTAAAACGGCTAGAAAAGTTCCAGAAAAATCCCCTTACACAACAAACTGGGGAAGCCCCAGTCTAGGGCGGCCCCCTTAAAATTAAGGGGACCGCCTACCTATTTAAGAGGACCGGCCCTAGGTAGACGCTCCCCCAGTTTGTCCTATAAATACTGGACTTTTCCCCACAATTTTCTCACATTTTGCACTCATTCTTTTTGTTCTAAAACAGCTCACACATTTCATCAAAATCCTTTGATCATTTAATAATAAAGCTTTGTTTTCAAGTGATCCAAGCTCAGTTCCTCAAGTGCAAAAGAAGAATACTTTCATCCTCAAGTGAAGAAGTATTACACCTTTGTGTGTGGTTGCAATCTTATTGCATCCATATCATAACTTTTAAATCTTGTGTATATCTTATATCTATGTATAGTAGCTAGATCTTGGCGATCTTTGTAAGTATAGATAGATCGTGGTAATCTTACCAAGTAGTGTTAGTTAGTTGTGGCATAAGTAGAGTGGTGAAGTGAAGTCATGAAGTTGTGAGGAAGTCTTAAAGTTGTGAAGAAGTTGTGAAGTCGTGAAGTTGTGTTGTGATAGATTGGTTCTAGCTAAGATTAGAACTCGACATTTAGCTTTGTGTCGTAAATCGGTGTAAGCAACGTTGTGTACAGTTTTCTCCGCCATAAGGGAGCTTGTTGACATAGTGAAGAAAAACTCTAACTCTCGAGTAGGTGTCTTCTCTGGCGAGCAGAGTTGGGCGAAGAGGTGCATCGTTATACCGAACCACTATAAATCCTCGCGTTGTGGTTTGATTGTTCTTACTATTATCTCCTCATACTATCATATCAATTGTTTAGATAAATATATTGTTCATATTGTGCAAGTGTTGAGTTCACATAAATTCAAATCTAGAATTTTTTACAAACACTTCAAAACCTTTAATTAAAAAGCGGTAAACTATTCAACCCCCTTCTAGTTTTCCACAATTGGTATCAAGAGCCACGCTAAACAAGATTTTTAAAATAAATTGTATTTTAAAACTTGAATCGATCTATGGAATCGGAAAAATATTTAGAAGGGCAATCTATGCAAAGACCACCACTATTTGAAAGTGATGGATTTATTTATTGGAAAAATAGATTTGAAACTTATGTGAAGTCAAAAGATCTAGATCTTTGGCATGTTATTACCGATGGTGATTTTCCTCCTATTCAAAATAATCCCGAAACTAAAAAGGATGAAGTTGTACCTTTTCATAAACAAAATGATGATCTTAAAAAGAAACTTGCAAAAAATAATGAAGCTAAAATGGTAATTTATAATGCTTTGCCACGTAAAGAATACGAAAGAATTTTTATGTGTCAAACCGCAAAAGAAATTTGGGATACTTTGCTAATCACACATCAAGGTAATAATCAAGTCAAAGCTAACAAAATAGATCTTCTTGTTCAACAATATGAACAATTTACGATTCTGGAAGAGGAATCAATAGATAATGCCTTTGCTAAATTTAACACTATTATTACTAGTCTAAAAGCACTTGATGAAGGTTTTTCTAGCAAGAATTATGTTAGGAAATTTCTTAGGGCATTACATCCAAAATGGCGCGCGAAAGTCACGGCGATTGAAGAATCAAAGAATCTAACAACCTTACCTCTTGACGAACTTATTGGAAACTTGAAAGTTTATGAAGAAGTAATAAAGAAAGATTTCGAACGGTCAAAGGCAAGAAAGAAAAAAGTAGATCTCTTGTATTAAAGGTGAAAAAGGAAGTAAGAAGCTCTGATAGTGAAGACGAAGAGTATGCTACGGCCGTAAGGGAATTCAAGAAATTCTTCAAGAGACGAGGAAGATTTGTAAGACAACCACGAGGCGATAGAAAAACATTCCAAAGAAGTAGAAATGATGGTTATGGTAAAAGTAAAAGAAAATGTTTTAGATGTGGTGATCCAAATCACCTCATTAGAGAATGTTCAAAGCCGCCAAAGAACAACGATCAAAGAGCATTTATTGGAGGAGCATGGAGCGACAATAGAGAAGATGAAGTGGAAAAGACTAAAGATGAAACTTGTCTTAAGAGGAGAATGACAAAGACGAAAATACTTATGGCTAAAGATTCCAATAAGTACTTTTCGAAATCGAATATTTTAGTGATGACCAATCATTACTAGACGAAAATGACTTAGATAATGAATATAGTAGACTATGCAAATTAGGACTAAAAGTCATGGCAAAAAATAAAACTCTAAAACAAGCTAAAATAGATTATGGGAATAAAAGTACTAAGAAACTAAGAAAAATAAATTGAAGAATGTAAATTTATGTCAGAGATCTAAAGCTTGAAAATGAGCGCTTAAAAAGAAATATCTATTAGATAATTTAATGAAATATGTAGTCCCACTCACTAAGAAAATAATAATTCTCAAAAGACTTTCGGAAATAAATCCGGATTAGGTTTTAATTTTACCAAAGGATCACCTAGCGAAACCAAACAAGTAAAGTTTGTAAAAGCTCAAGAAGTCGAGTCAAAAGAAAAATTGATAGAATCAAACCCAAAATTTATACTTATAAATAATACTAAAATTCCTATTGCAAGTGATGATGAAGTAAAACGTTTTTACAAACCCTCCTTAAAACCCGGAGTCGGATTTACTAAACCCACAATGAGGTCTAAAACTCCACCTCCGAGAATGACTAATAATCCTCGTCCTCGGTCTAAAACACCTCAACCTAGGAGAGACCAAGGTAGACAAAACTATCCTAATCACATAATAAGGAACCATTCACATCCACTTAGTTTCACTCAATGTGGAAGTTGTTCACCATGTATGTGCCAAAACCAAATGCAAAACATATGCGGAAACAATAACCTCGGATACATGAAACGTTGGGGACCAAATGGCTAAGCCATCACAATCTTTGAAATGGTGTGTTATCTACAAACATTCTTTGTCTACGGACTAAAGAATTCATGACAAGGTTCCCATGAACCCTTATCATTTACATTGTGAAGACATTAACGAAGATTATTCTAAATCTAAGGTACGTCTCAACTTTTTCCATATTCTTAAGAAAGAGAATTATAAGTAAATGACTATGTGTTACTATGATGATGTAGTATAATTAGTTCTTAAAAATAGTGTAGTCTCTAGAAATACCATTTGTTGGTTTTTTAGCTTTGAAGAGATTAGTTCATTATGAACTACTCTTTTGCGTAGATTATAGTCATTCGTCTACAAAATGGAAATCTTCTATGACCACATAGCAAACTCACGTAGATGAA
This sequence comes from Tanacetum coccineum, assembly GCA_026074375.1. Lineage (NCBI taxonomy): Eukaryota > Viridiplantae > Streptophyta > Magnoliopsida > Asterales > Asteraceae > Tanacetum > Tanacetum coccineum. The sequence goes on along the minus strand of BQNB010151463.1, from coordinate 7,952 downwards.
GAAGAGCAAGCTAGTGGTTAACAATTAACATAGAAGTAGGATTAGTCGCGCGAAGATCATAGACACACTATGGATGAAACAAACTCCCTTCTACTTCAACGATCGTCTCGGATCCATGTCAACCATCATCTACGTCTATCGGAATCAACTTCTTGATATTCTCTACTACGTCTCACTATTTCATTATCTTCACTATCAATTCTCGTCTCATCTCAAATCGAATCAATTAATTTTTTTTTGAAATTAATTTCTTCTCCTTGCAAGAAAACTCATCTCTAAATCACCTCTCAAATTGACGTCTTGATTATCTCGTTCGAAATAGTCAAAGAAACTTTTTAATTAAACAAAAGGTTAATTAAAAATTGTCAATATTCATTCTCACAAAAACTGGCCAAAAATCGAAGAAAATTTTTTCCTCAGAGGGCGGCCCCCTTAAAATTAAGGGGACCGGCCGTGTAAATTGGGCGGCCCCCTTAATTATTTAAGGGGACCGGCCACTGGAAAAACAAACTTCCCTTTTTCATTCGAAAATACATAGCCAAACACCATTTTTTTCCTTCTTCCCTCTTCCACCTGCTGTGACGAAAAACCCACCACCATATTCACCAAAATCAAACTTCAAATCATCCAATTAACCAAAATTCGCAAGGGGCAATTACAAACAAATCAATCAACAACATCAATTGTGATAAAATGCCAAGAGCCACTTCCACCGATATATCCCTCACCAAATCCTACATCCCAAAAGTATCCAAAATCCCCGACATTTCCCCCATAATTGCCAAATTCTACAAATCCATTAAAAATCGCAACATTCACGAAGGTCGTGTTGTTGATCAAGCCTACTACAAATCCAACAACATCAAGCGTCTCTTCACAAACATTCGCTTCGATTCTCTCTTTAAAATCAACGAACCGATTGTTCCGAGATTTATTTTAGACTTCTATAGTCAAGTCACGGTTCAAATCGATGAATATGGCTATCTTTTCATCTCCTTATGGATTCAACATGAATTGTTCATATCTCCTCACTCTTGGCTCAAGTCCCGGTCAAATCTCAAAATTCTTACAACTGCAAGCCATTTTTTACAACGAGTAGGACCTAGCATCTCTTGAGTTTTCTCAAGAAACCGAGGGACCCCATATTTCCACGACCTTCCTACTCCAGACATATTCGTTCCGACTTCTTGAATGGAACGCGTCATGGTAGAACCGTACCATTAAAAGTCAAACCGTCACTCTTACTCTAAATCAAATCCTCACCAAAGAGCTAAGCCCCGACATGAAGCAATGGGAAGAGCTTATTCGAGAGAATGTGTTCAGACTAGGAGGACATCGGGACCATCTCCCCGCTTGTCATGCTCACATGTTGTATTGTGTTGTTGCCGAAGAATAATACAATCTTGCTTACTTCTTTGTCAAAAGAATCGAATGATTCTAAGAGCATAATCTAACGACATCTTCCATAATGTATGTTTTCTTGACTCGTCTTTATCGACACATCCTGGAAGCATATCCTCACCTGACAAATAGGAATTTTATGACATTGTTGATCGAGTCATGCGTCCTCTTGCTCTTAAACAAACTCGGAGACCTCGAAGTGATCGTGGCAAGGCACGCCATTCTGTCTCATCCTCATCTTCTCATCATCACGGCACGTCATCTCATCAACATGATGATGATGATGATGATGTCAAAACTTCTCGTGCAAGTACTCCATCTCCTACCACCTATCTTAACTCTCTTAATCCACTAACGACCAAAACTACGAAATGCATTCCGCTTCCGAACAAACTGCTGAAGACTCGGTCTTGAACGACAAACCATCTGCTCAACCACACACAATAAATGCATAAGGAGATGCGTGGGGAGGGGGGGCGGCACAGGTTTTCAAGTCATTTGGAAAGGCACTAAAAGGAGTGTTTAGCAAGAAGAAGAAATGAAGACATAGGAGTGGAGTGAACTAGATGGCTAAATGTAGTTTAAGACAATTTTTAACTTGATTATGTGTATGTTATTAACAACTTGTGTGGTGATCATCCGATATATTCGAAAAGACTTATATGTTGGTTATCTTTTAGGTACTTATTTGCTATGATGCCTTAAAACCATTGGTTGTTTTATAAATCAAACTAGTTATGCCATTTTGGTTTCCTGATTTAATATGTATATTAATTTATAAGATTAAATATGCTTATAAAACTCTATAGGGCTTGTTGCAAATAAACCACCAAAACAAAAATACCCTCACAAAAATCCTAAGAAAAATAGTTTTTCTATGAAAAATGGGACTAACAGTGGGCGGCCCCCTTAATTCACAATGGCCGGCCCCTTTAATTTTAAGGGGACCGCCCCCTATTTAAGGGGACCGCCCTTAGCTTTTCACGGGTAAAACAGTATTTTCAATGCTTTTTGCCTTCTTTTACCTAGTATCAGCTATCTTTACCCAGAATGATTGAACAACATTTGAAATTCCCTAAACTTATCTAAATTCACCATTTTCAAACAAATCTCTTCCTATAAATTCCCTCCAAATGCATAACACCAATTCACCATCTCCTTCACTCATCATCAACAACCATACACATTCATGACCTCCACTAGAGCTTCCATTTCCAAGGTCTCTAAGAGACCAAAAATTAACATCATTCCACCAAAACAATTGTTTGTGGATTTAACCCAAGATGACACAAAAACTCCATCACCCAAACTTCCAAATTCATCACCTAGTGCTCCTAATGCACCTTCCAAAACACCATCAACCAAAGACACTTCTTCATCTTCAATTGATTACATACCCAAATCACCAACATCATCAACATCACCCTCACCAAATGGTTACTTGAACCCATCACATCTCCTCCCTAAGAGTTTTTCTCCACCTACCTCCAACTATAAGATAATGCATCCATGGACATCACTCTTAGGCTTTCCCAAAGACCCCCTTGGATGTCCAATTTGATACCCCCATCAACCTTCCACCACTATCATTGCACATCCTAGCGCCTTTGAATTTCCTTGAAGCACATGGTAACTCATGGCCTTTGTTGTTGTATCCACAACCGAACCCTTCATTTTCAGTTAAGTGATGAACTCACTATTATGGTTTTCATATATTGAACCACAGCTCTCCACACCCACCAATCAGCATCACACCACCTCCACCATCATCCCCAAACTAAACAGGCTCTATTGTTTAGTCTCTTCTCAAATAATTAATCTCTACCTTTTGCATGCAATCATATGGAGCTTTACTAGTTAAGAAGGACTTTTGTACTTTAATTTCATGGTATGTTAGCATGTTATTCTCCTTATGTATGCAGAGTGTGGTTTCACACACTACTTTTAACTTTTAATGAATATATTGCTTATGTATGCCCACGTTTTTCTCGTGCTACATGTTAGAAATATTTGTATTGTTCTAACCCATTTTGTAGCCAAGAAACCATAGCTCGATTCCTTGGTGCCCTCGAACGAGGGGAGCACACATCAAGGGGGAGCACTTATTCCGTCGATTTTACTTGCAATTCTCGACGATGCCTTTTTGATTCTACAAAAAGGAGGGGAAAATTGATATAAAACTCACTAAATACTTGATAAAAATAATCTTACATTTAAGTGTAGTTAATTTGTAATCATCAAAAAGGGAGATGTTGATTAGAAATAATGCCTAAAAACATTATTACTTTGTTCAGCATCCTTATATGTTTGATACTCACAAAATATAAAAACATCACTGAAAAATTTAAACATAAACAAGTAATTAAGTCGGTTAATATTCAATTTCAAACTATATCCTCCAAGGTATGAATAAATAAATGCTTGATGCACTTTTATTGATCAAATGAAAACCCTTTTATAAAATGTTGTAAACTTTTTATAAACATCACAAAATATTTTTTACATTTAAAAGAAATGTTTTATTCAAAATAAACATTTTGAATTTCAAATTTTCGGACCTAAAACGGCTAGAAATGGTCCAGTAAACACCTCCCCTGAATAGGACAAAAATGGAGCGTCTGAATAAGGGGCGGCCCCCTTAATTACATGGGCGGCCCCCTTAATTTTAAGGGGGCCGGCCATAGACCCCGCTCCTCCTTTTTGTCCTATAAATACTGGACTATTCCCCAATATTTTTCTCACCTTTTGCACTCATTTCATTCTGCTCAAAACCAGCACACCTTTATCCCGTCTAAAAATCCTGTGTTCATTTAATCATAAAGTTTTGTTTCCCAATTGATCCCAGGCTATATCCCAAGTGGCAAAAGAGAAAAATACTGTCCATCACATCAAGTGAAGAAGTATTACATCTAGTGTGCATAGGCAAGCTTCTTGCATTCATATCACCTATTTGTAAATCTCACTTGTCTATCTGTAGCTTGTGTGTATAGCTAGATTCTAGGGATGATCTTTGAGTATGTATAGTTTAGAATCGTTTGTGATCTTACCCAAGTTTGTGTTGGTAGTTGTGATATAAGTAGTGTGGTGAAGTGAAGTCGTGAAGTTGTGAAGAAGTCGTGAAGTTTTAAAGAAGTCGTGAAGTTAGTGACGTTGTGAAGAAGTCCGAGAAGTGTGAGAGTCGTGAATCTAGTCGTGAAGTGTGTTGTGATAGATTGTTTCATAGCTAAGATTAGAACTCGACATTTAGCTTAGGTCTTAATTGATATAACAACGTGTGTAGGTTATTTCTCCGCCATAAGGGAGTTTTGGTTGACATAGGGACGAAAACTCTCGCGTTTTGGTGCATCGGGGAGTGGAGTAGGGCGAAGATGTGCTTCGTTACCGAACCACTATAAATCCTCGCGTTGTGGTTTGATTGTTCTTACTCTTATCTCTTGTCTTACTTTATCATTTCATATATTTACATTGTTCATATTGTGCAAGCATCGAATTCACAGAAAAGGTCGAATCTAAGTTTTACAAACACACATAAAACTTAAATTTAAAAAGCAGTAAACTATTCACCCCCCTTCTAGTTTTCCACATGTTCTATAACATAAAACCTGTATGCCTTGGAATGCTCAGCATATCCAACAAAGATGCAGTCAGTACCCTTTTCACCCAAAGTTTTTCTTTTTGGGTCAGGAAGCCTAACAACGGCCCTACAACCCCAAACTCGTAAAAATGACAAGTTTGGGTCGTTTCTTAATAACTCAAAGTTAATAGGAGAGCTCTCTGTTCATGCTTATAGGAACCCTATTCAATAAATAGCAAGCAGTAACAATGGCTCTCCAGAACCCCCACACGCAAACCAGTAAGTAACATGAAATTAACCATTCCTTAAAAGCTCTATTTTTCCTTCAGCCACACATTTTGTTGTGGTGTGTAAGAGGAGCGGAGTTTCATGTATGATTCCTTACATATTGGAAAAAACACAGATCATAATTTCACCCACCTCTATCTGTGCGTAAAGTTTTAATCAAGTTATTATGTTGCAATTCAACTTATGTTTTATAAATTCTAGATTTATCAAGGGCTTCATCTTTTGCATGTAGCAAATAAACATAGCAAAACCTAGAGGCATCATCTATAAAAGTTATAACATACTTTTTATTACCTAAAGATGGTGTTGCGTGAAAATCGCACAAATCACTATGTATCAATTCAAGTATGGCAGATTTCCTTGTTATACAATTTAAATGGTTGTCTAGTGGACTTTGGTAACATACAAGTAGATATTTTTTAAGATTTTTCATCAATATCAGGGATTAAAACATCTTTAGGCATTTCAAAGAATTCTTTTATAGTGCACGTGTCCTAAACGAGCATGCCATAATGAGGAATTAACAACAGTAGAAGAAGACATATAAACAAAATCATAACCATCAGGAACTTATTCAAGTTCAACATAAACATACCATTGTTATAATAAAGCACCCAAATCCTACAAACACACCAGACTTCGATAAGATATATTTATCGAATTCATACACCTGTTTGTATCCACACTTATTTAATACAGGACCAGAAATTAAATACTTACGAAGTTTTGGAACATACAACACATCAAACAAATTAATAGATTTTCCTGAACTAAATTCCAGCACCACACTTCCTTTTCCATGAACAAGAGCGAAATGATCATCAATCCACCACGCAATTGCATCAACCTGCACATAAAATGCTTCAGAAATTAGTGCAACATAAATTTTAACAAATCTGTTCTAAACAGACACTAAATTCTGACCTTGGTCTTAGGATTGGTCCTTAGACCCCTTTCCCGAACCACCAGCATTTGTGTTGTTCTTTTTGTTTCCACTACGGCAATCCCTCTTAAAGTGACCAGTCTTGCCACACTTCCAACATTCCAACTTTGGTTTCTTGTTGGAACCAGAACTACCGTTGTTCTCATTGAAACCACGTTTCTTTCCTTTGTTTTGTTTGTTATTTTTATTCTTACCACCCTCTTCTGTCATATTCACAGAGGGTCCAGCAACTTCCTTACCTTTGCCCTTGTCACTGTCTTGCGCCCTTAGAGATTCCTCTATACGCAAGTGACTACCAAGTTAGACCAAAGACAAATCGGTTTTACCATGTTTCAAAGTGTGTTTGAAATCCTTCTAGGAAGGAGGCAACTTATCAATTACATTTGAAACAGAAATGGATTCATCCATTTTCAAGCCATGTTGTATGTACTATCCAAGGATTATAAGGAGTTCATTGAATTGTTCCATGACAGGTCTAGAGTCAACCATCTTGTAATTATTAAAATTACACACAAGAAACTTCTTGCTTGAAGCATCCTCTGCCATGTACTTAGATTCAAAAGAATCCCACAACTCTTTTGTCGATTCAACATTTTGATATATATCAAATAAAGAGTCAGACTTACCATTCAATATGTGTCCTCGGCATATGTAGTCATCGTTCTCCCACTTGGCTCTTCGCCTTATTGTTTCCACTGTATCATCATCCTCCATCAATTCTGGCATCGGAGTAGTCAGAACATACACCACCTTTAAAGTTGTCAACAAGAAATGCATCTTCTTCTGCCATCGCCTAAAATCATGCCCCTCAAACTTGTCTAGTTTTCAAAGTTCATAGTCATCTCTTTCACCGTATTTCCAGCCATAATTACTATAGAAAATACTTTATGCGTTTGTTAGATAATTGGTTAGGGTTCGTGATAATCCTGAAATATTGCTTGAATCGTGTTGAGTTCACTTTTCGTATAAAGTATTTCGACCCTATATATGACTGGGTTGCACAAAATCTCTATCGGGATAATTCAAGAAGAATGACAATTTGTGTCTAGGCACAAGATCACAAATCAAGAACAAGAGAGGAATTGTAAGTGAATTTTCGTATATATCTTAGACACAATGTTTCTGTATGTATCAATGTTGCAAAAATTGTGAATCGTTAGCCGGGCGGTCGACCACCTTATAGCTTGTAATCGGTCAAGGTGGGATTAATCAGCGATTAATCGAATTGGCATTTTTGGCAAAATTTGGGTATTTCCGGCAAGTTTTGTGTATTTCTGTCGAGTTTTAGATATTATTGGCAAGTTTTTTTTTTCTAAAAAACAACTTGTAATAGATTTAAACAGTTAATATACGTGATCAAAACAAGTTTACGGTGAGTTTTAGGTACTTCTGGCTAGATTAGAAGGTTTCTGGCAAGTTTGACCACTGTTGATCGCCTTTGACTACAGTTGACCTATTTGTTTGACCTTGTTACAATAATCGGCAAGGTTGGTGACCTTGTAGCGTCTAATCGGTGATTAATCGGCCTTGTACACCTTGTTTTGCAACACTGGTAAATATATAAAGGGTGCTATTATTGGTATCCTTTGGCCCACTATAAAGTATCAAAAAGTATAAAACATTCCTTTTGTACTTCCCTTTTTACTGTGCAACGCAGTTTTTATCAGTTTCTTTTTTTTGGAACGACAATTTGTGGCTACATGGCCCCTAGCCCAGAAGGCGTAGCGAGCCCACACAACCAGGTTG
>BQNB010151462.1:0-15896 GCA_026074375.1 Tanacetum coccineum | reverse complement strand
TGTTACATATGTCGTAAATAATTCATTCAAATAACTCGAGTAAAGAACAATTTGAATTGTACTTATTTTGCCGCTTTTGATACGTTGTCTACGGTCAGCAAATAGTATATGCCGTCCCCTACCTATATAGCTTGGGGGAAACATCATCTACTAAAGTGATAGCAGAATGTCGTCCCTAACCGATATTGTCTAGGCAATTGGCCCCTTGCTCTTGGCTCACCGAATAAACTTAATGCCCACACTTGTGTCACAGGCCCGCGTTGCATGGCCCGACGACAGATAACGGGTTTGAGTTGGCGAGTTCGGGTTAACAGGTTGGCGGGTAAGAAAACATCAACCCGAACCTGGCCCATTTAAATAATTGGGTCAGCTATGTCAACCCTAACCTGTTTACACATAACCCGAACCTGACCCATTTAACCCGTATATATACTTGAGTTGGCGGGTTAAATAGGTTACACGGGTTGAATACGTTAAATGGGTTTTGGGTTGACCCATTTAACCCATTTTATATACACAAATTGGCACATTACACAGGTTAAATAGGTTAAACGGGTTTACGGGTCAACCCGTTTAACACATTTAACACAATATAATAAAATATAAATAATTTTTAATTGTAGAAAAAAAATTAAACGGGTTGGCGGGTCGACCCGATTAATTTATTCCCAACCCAAACCTAACTTGTTTAATAAACGGGTCAGATGGGTCGACCCAAACCCAACCCGAAATCTATTAGACTCAACCCGAACCTGTTAATTTTTGTGTCGGTTTCAGGTCGGGTCAAAAATTGCCACCCCTAATCAAAAGATCTAGATCTTTGGCATATTATTACCTATGGTGATTTTCCTCCCATTTAAAATAATCCGAATCTAGAAAGGATAAAATTGTACCATTTGATAAACAAAGCGACGATCTTAAAAAAAGACTTGCTAAAAATAATGAAGCTAAAATGATAATTTATAATGTTTTACCACGTAAAGAATATGAAAGAATTTTTATGTGTAAAACCGCAAAAGAAATTTGGGATACTTTATTAATCACTCACCAAGGTAATAGTCAAGTCAAAGATAATAAAATAGATCTTCTTGTTCAACAATATGAACAATTTACGATTCCAGAAGAGGAATCGATAGATAATGGATTTGCTAGATTTAACACTATTATTACTAGTCTAAAAGCACTTGATGAAGGTTTTTCTAGCAAGAATTATGTTAGGAAATTTCTTAGGGCACTTCATCCTAAATGGCGCGCAAAGGTTACGGCTATTGAAGAGTCGAAGGATTTAACATCACTATCGCTTGATGAACTTATTGGAAACTTGAAAGTTTATGAAGTGATAATAAAGAAAGATTCCGAAATGGTCAAAGGCAAAAGAGAACAAAGTAGATCTCTTGCCTTGAAGGCTAAAAAGGAATCTAGTGATGAAGATAGTTCGACCTCCGATAGTGAAGACGAAGAATACGCCATGGCCGTGAGAGACTTCAAGAAATTTTTCAAAAGACGAGGAAGATTTGTAAGACAACCACACGATGAAAGAAAGTCATCCCAAAGAAATAAAGATGACAAGAACGACAAAAGCGAAAGAAAATGCTTTAAATGTGGAGATCCAAATCATCTCATCGGAGAATGCCCAAAACTATCAAGAAACTATAATCAAAGAGCCTTTGTTGGAGGAACATGGAGTGATAGCGATGAAGATGAAAAAGAAAAGACTAAGGACGAAAAATGTCTTATGGCTAAAGCATCTAATGAGGTACTTTCCAAAACCGAATTTTTTAGTAATGACCAAGGTTATAAATAGCATGAAGCGTGGCGTGACGGCATAGCCAAGCCTCAAGCTTTAGCGTGAGGCGTTGCGTCATAGCGTTTTTAAGGCGTGGCTCAAGGCGGCAAAAAATATTTATAGAGTGGTCAATATTAGTTAGCTACTAGGCTTAAAATTAAGTTATGAAGTTACTAAGCCCGAATCCTATACAACCCAAATCATAAATACTTGTAAATAAGCTCAAGTCCGTGAAATCTTTTAAGAGCTTCAAAAAAAAGCGCGCTATAGCGCGCTTTATCACGCCTTATCGCGCTTTATTGCACGCTACGCCCGCTACGCCTAGAGACGACGCCTTGGCCTGTTTCGTAATGTGGAGGCCACGCCTTGCGCTATGGCGCCGCTATAGCGCTGCTATAGCGCGCCTTTTAGAACCCTGGTAATGACTTATCGTCGTTAAATGAAAAAGACTTAGATAGTGAATATAATCGATTATGCAAAGTAGGTCTAAAAGTCATGGCTAAAAATAAATCACTAAAACAAATTAAAATTCGCTAGAAAATGAAGTACTTGAACTAAAAAATAAATTATATAAATTAGAAAAAGGTAAGGAAGCTAATGAAGAATGTAAAATATGTCAAGACCTTAAATTTGAAAAAAAAAGCTTAAGGAAGAAATCTCTAAGCTAAATCAATTTAATAATCGTAGTCACCCACTTAAGAAAATGTTAAGTCTTCAAAAACCATCAGGAGACAAATCCGATCTAGGATTTAATTTTACAGAAGGATCAACAAGTGAGACTAAACAAGTAAATTTTGTAAAGTCACAAGAGCTTGAACATAAGTATATTAGAGAAAAATTAGTAGAATCAAATTCAAGCCCGAGACCTAAATTTATACTTATAAACAATACCAAAATTCCCATTGCAAGCGACGATGAAGTAAAATGTTTTTGTAAACCTTCTTTAAAACTCAGATTCGGATTTACTAAACCCGAAATGAGATCAAAAACTCCTCCTCCAAAAAGAACTAATAATTCTAAAACACCACAACCGAGGAGAGGCCTAGGTTTACAAGATCATTGTCATGTTTTGACTCGCGAACCTTTAAAGGGTGGGCTTGATCCGAGCGTGCGATTAGTGGGCTTGAGCCACTAATATTGATACGCTATTAATGTAGTTTGCCTAAATTAGCGCTAAATATAATTTAATACACATTAAGCTTGATCAACTCTAAACTTGACACCTTTTCAAAAACACACACTATATTAATTTTAAAAAACACACGTTTTGTATTTGAAAAAACACACGCTTTGAATTCAAGGGTCGAACCAGGATCACAATTTCGCCAGTATAGTTGTTTGCCGCTTATCACACAGTCAGTTTGAGTGGGTATTCGTTAAAGATTTAATAATGTAGTTTGATTGAATTATCCAAATAATGTATTAGTAAAAGAATTGCACAATAGAACAAATAAGTGTATTTGGTTTGTGAGTTTAGATTCAAATTTATCGAAATCAATTGTTTGATACCTTCACTTTAGACTCAAGTGAAAATGTAATGCCAAATTTTCAAACCCATGTGACATGCCTCGTGTAGACTTTTAACATTAATAAAAAAATCTTTTTAGATGTTTAAAATTTTTACAAACATATGATCTAACTGACTTTTTAAACATATAGGTTTTTTTACCAACATAACATATTCTTTTCTTATTTTTATTTTTAACAATAGGTTTTATAAAAATTACTTAGTTTGGCTAGGGGTAGTTACAGGGGGCATATTACTATGTGAGACCAAATGTTTTCCACGAAAACAGAATTTGGTGTAATGATAATTACGTTATTGTGGAAGGAAAATGGAAGAATTCGGTTGAAGATTATTTCCTTATTAATGTGTATGGTCCGCAACAACAACCTAAGAAATATATTCTATGTGATTTACTTCGCTCGTTTATTCAGAACCATCAAGGAAACTTCATTCTTTTTGGTGATCTTAACGAAGTTAGATGCGAGACAGAACGGTTTGGCTCCAATTTCTCTGGTAGCAATGCAACGATTTTTAACGCTTTTATTCAAGATGTCGGTTTAATTGACCTCCCTATGGGAGGAAAAATGTTCACATGGATGAATAAATCCGGTTCCAAACTAAGTAAATTATACCGGTTCCTGATCTTTAATAATGTTCTTCTCGCTCTTTCAAAACTGCAAGTGACCGTGCTTGATAGGGTTTGGTCGGACCACAACCCTATTCTTCTTCATTGTCAGAATAACGACTTTGGCCCTACCCCGTTCAAAGTTTATCATTCTTGGTTTGAAAGATGTGATTTTTTATAATGTTGTAAAAGAAACTTGGAATTCCTTAGCTGCAAATGATGATGGTCTCTCCCTTCCTCTTCACGAAAAAGTCAAAGGTCTCAAATTGCACCTCAAGACTTGGGCTTCCCAAACTAAAGATATGTAACAAGCACAAGATAAAAAAAATCTGCTTTACTAAAGAGCTAGACGAAAAGACTAGATGCGAGTCAAGCAAGTAAAGACTGATCAAATGCTTCGTGTTATCTTTGCATGAGCTCGTAACTTAGAGAAGCTGGTCTCCATGGATTTAATCCAAAAAGCTCGAATTAGATGGGACGTGGAGAACGGGGGACGGAAAACATCCAAATTTTCATGCATTATTAACTCAAAAAGGTGAGAATCACTAATCGATCCAAGGTATCCTTCAGGAGGGAGTTTGGGTTTCTGATCCTGGTGCCATTAAGATGGCTTTTCTTGAATTTTATAAAGAGAAGTTCTCCTGCCATGACTCTCCTGTGATTTTACCATCCATGTCGTCTGCTAAGAGCCTAAGTGATTTCTGGTCATCATCTTCTAGATTCCCATGGTCTCTTTGAGGGAATAAAAAAATGCTTTGGTTTTTGGGTATTGTGGTAGCCAAAAAGCTCCGGGTCCAGATGGATTCTCTTTTATGTTTGTTAAAAAATACTAGGACATCATGAAGATCGATATCCAGAACTTTGTTATGAGGTTCTTCTCTTCTAGTTCATTCCCTCCTGGTACGAATTCTTTGTTTTTTACTTTAATCCCTAAGGTGTCTAATCCTCTTTATATTAAAGGTATTTAGACCTATATCTCTTATCGGTTTCCAATACAAGATTGTTGCGGGTATCCTAGCAAACAGGCTTTCCAAGGTAATGGATTCGATCATTAGTCATGAGCAATCGGCATTTATTTCGGGTCGCCAAATTCTCGATGGTCCTCTCATTCTAAGCGAGGTTATTGAATGGTATAAGAAAAAAAAAGATGTTACTTTTTAAAGTCGATTTTGAAAAAAGTTTCTTTGACTCCGTAAGTTGGGTTTCTTGATCCATGTTATGGAAAAATTAGGTTTTAGTAGTTATCTTGGCGTTAAGGAATATGGCTGGGTTTAAAGTCTTCAAGGGCTTCCATCCTCGTTCATGGAAGTCCTACATCGGAGTTCTCTTTAAAAAGAGGATTGAGGCAATGAGATCCATTGTCTCCTTTCTTATTCATCATAGTTATGAAAGGCCTTCACATTGCTCTTAAGGACGGGTTGACGGCAAATCTTTTCCAAGGTGTTATGATCGGGTCCTCAGAAATTCGGCTTTCTCATTTATTTTTCGACGATGAAGTTATTATTCTTTCAGATTGGAACCAGGATGATTATGGACAACATCATCCGTATCCTAAATGTCTTCTACCTTTGCTTCAGGCTTGAAATATCAATTTCCTCTAAGTCACTCTATATGGAGTGGGGTTTCTTTCGATGGACATTCGAGAGTCTTATGCAGAGGTACTGGATGCCTCGCTAGTAATCTTCCTTTTTCCTACTTGGTCTCCAATTGGTTTAGACATGAAAGTATAGCCAATTGGAACATTTTGATTCGAGCGCTTTAAACAGAGACTGATCAGGTTGGAAGGCAAAAAATGTTATCTTCAGGTGGTCGTTAACTCTTATTAAATCTGGTGTTCTGTCTAGGAAGCCTGGTATATAATACTTCTCATCTGTAAAGTTCTTGAAGCTGTTCTTAAGACTCTTGAAAGTCTTCGTGCCTCATTTTTTGGGGTGCTACAGGTGACTCTAGGAAGCTTGCTTGGATCAAATGGTCTAACATTTTAGCTTCTCTTGATAAAGGCGGTTTAAGGAACGTGGGCTAGTTTAAAAGCTTAAATAACTCCTTGCTTCTCAAATGGAGATGGCGTTTGCTTAATAAACCATCTGCTCTTTGGGTTGAGGTTTTAAAATCGATTCATGGCAATGAAGCTGGTATTGAGCTTAAAGGATGCCAAACCAATGGTCTTTGGGCTCGTATAGTTGGCACGATATATCATCTTCATTCAAGTGGCTATGTCCTATTGAATTCTCTTCGTTATCAAGTTGGTGATGGCTATATGATACGCTTTTGGAAAGATACTTGGTTGGGTGATGCTCCTCTTTGTTCTCTCTTTAACAGGTTATTTCGCCTAGAAAATAATAAAAATTGCCTTGCTAGAGATAGAATTGTTAATGGTCTTTGGGCGTGGGATTGGCTTCGTCCTGTAAACGGTGGGAGAGCTCTTGCAGATCTTAATAACCTTCTCATGGATATTGGTTCGTTGAATGTTAAGGTTGATAGGGATTGTGTCGTCTCCTCTCTTTCTACTGATGGTTCTTATTCAGTAAGTTTCATTCGGAAACATATTGATAATTTCATGATCGCTAATTCCCTCCTAAGCACAAGATGGTGTAAGATTATCCCTCGGAAGGTTAACATTTTCATGTGGCGTTTGCTTCTTGATAGACTTCCTCTTGTTTACCATTTCATCTCGTGGTATTGGTCTTAGTGATTAGATTCATGTCCAGTTATGTTCCCGAGGGGCATGTGAGTCAAATTCTATGTCCTTTTTCTCTTGTAGTGCAACTTCAATATTTGGAGGCTTGTTTCGTGGTTGGTGTGACCTTAAAATTCCCGACGTTATCTTTCTATGATGATTGCTTGGGAATTTCATGGTCAAATCATTCGTGGAAAGCTTTAAAAGTCGAGAAAGACCGAGCTTATGTCATTTTTGCCGCCACTTGTTGGATGCTTTGGCGTTTTAGGAATAACCACATTTTCAATTCTCAAGACATGAGAAAATGTGAAGTTTTTGATAACATTCAGTGTTTTTCTTTTTCTTGGTTAAAATCTAAAGGAAAGAAATGTATTAGTTGGACTGATTGGCTTAAATCGCCTTTGTAATTTCTAACGCCTTGCTAGTTCTTTTCTAATAATATGCCGCCGTTCAAAAAAAATACTAACATATATTTTATAAACTAGCTAAAAGACCCGTGAAATTCACGGGTATTTTAAAGAGTTGATAAAAAGTTAGATGATAACATGTATGCCAAAAGTTCAATATAGACCCAATATTTGTCATAGACCCAATGAATCAATCCTAGACACTCATTTTTTCATCAAAAATAAAAAACTCACTTTACACCTCTTTTTAAAAAATTAAATATCTCACACACTGTTAATCCGTTAGCAAACAAAAAACATATCATCGCGAGAGAATTACATTATCATTTCTATAGAGGGGCGACTTATGTTTTTCGACGAACTTTTTTTTATAATTTTATGAAGTCATATACGATTTTATGAAATCATATATGATTTATGAAATCATATATGATTTTATGAAATCATATATGATTTCGTTATAGGATCATATATGATTACGCTCATACGAATCATATATGATTTTCGCAATTCGTGACTGAAACAAAATTGAAAAAAAGTTCGTCGGAATCACAAATCATATATGATTTTATGAAATCATATATGATTCGTTATACGAATCATATATGATTTTCGCAATTCGTGACTGAAACAAAATTGAAAAAAAGTTAGTTAGAATCAAAAATCATATATGATTTCATGAAATCATATATGATTCGTTATACGAATCATATATGATTTTCGCAATTCATGACAAAAAAAAAATATCGAAAAAAAGTTCCTCGAAAGTATATCGTGTCACCCGTCTACTGAAAGATAAAAAAAATACTCGTCGCGATGGTGTATTTTTTGTCGTGTGACGATGTACCGTTTGTAAGATATTTTATTTTTAAAAAGAGGTGGAAAGTGGGTTTTTTTATTTTGATGAAAAAATAGATGGTTAAAATTGATTCATTGGATCTATGACAAATAATGGGTCTATGTTGATCTTAACTCATATGACAAAATCGAAAATTAAAAAGATATACTTGAGTGTACATAAGTGAAAAGAAAATGTGTGTACAAATGAAACATATGTGTAATAAAACAAATAATTAAGTACCCAAATAAAACATAAAGTTTCATACGCACATATTACTACAATTTTTGTTTTGATGAACTTGTTTGTTTCTTTTGTTGATTTTTTTGTCGATAAACTAAGCTAATCTTTAATACCTTATTAGATACACAGAGTTAATGCAAACCATTTGACGTATATGTATCATATTTTGAAACCTTATAGATGAATAAGTTCGTTTGTAAAATTAAAGTGTACTTGTACAAAATATGAGTAAGTTTGGTTATCTATTATCACAGCTTGTAGAACTTATTTGTAGACCATATTTGTTGTGCTATTTGTGATATTGTCGTCTTCTTCGCAATAACTATTTTCAATCATTTTTTTCTCCTAAGGTGAAACACGACAACATATAGTTGGTCATGTGTGTAAACTAGGTGTGACAAATACAAACCTACTTGCCCAAGAGATTGTCCTTGACTTTTTCTAATCGTCACTGCGAAAGATACATACACTGAAAAGGCGTCACACCCCGACAATGGCGGAAACTCGGGAGCGCAACATAATGGTCAATCATAACACAAGATACAAAATAGAGAAAACTACAATGCATAAACTTCAAGTGTTACGAAAACCATCAACCTCGGACAACCTCGAGTGATGTCTCAAATCACAATCAAATCCAAAATCTCTTACAGTTATCCAAAAGCCCACACAGGGGTCCAAACCCAAACTTAAACCAAATCTTCCAAATACTAAAACCAAATAAAATAAACAAGCAAGACTTTACATGAAAATCCACTCGGGATACTTCTAAGTCTGCTACCACATAAATCACCAACTTATTTCTCTTACGCTTCACCTGAAAATGATACTCGAAAACGTCAACAATAATGTTGGTGAGCTCGTAGGTTTGACCTTAAACCCAAAAGTTGTGCCAATATTTCAAACAGTGGATAATAGTGCTATATGACAGTGAATATATATGCAAACAAACCATAGCATCACTGCTAATCAATAACCATATGTCACTTAGCACCTAATGGTCTACCAGGCTGTGGAGCCACAAAAATATTAGAGCAGGACCACACCACAAACTAGGGTTGGGTTACACATCCGCTTAATAATCATACAAAATACAGGGTAGGCTGTACCAATCTGATCCAATAATCACTCATAATACTGGGTAGGTCGTATCCATCCGATCCAAACCAATCAAGCAACACATAATATTCACATAGCAGTCATAAGCACATATCTTGTCCCAAAAACAAAACCACATTTCGCACAGTTCAATTCAAAACAGTTCAAAACACATTTGAGTATCATTTTCCCCCATACGAAAAAAACAGTAAAAAGTGGGCTACGAGAACTCACCTCAAGCAAGTCTTTAGCAACCAAATCTCAATCACACAAGCAATGCAACGACGCCCGCACACGACCTAGTCCAGTTAATGTCCCAATTTACTCTCCATTTCCGGAAATAATCTTCCGTTTGAAGAATAGTGTTAGACGCGTTGTACAATTACTCATAACAATTTAGTGGTGTGATGGTTGACGACATATCCCAACAATCATATCAATCCCATTACTCAATACATACTTATACTATTTAGGAAAATAGATAAGTAATATACGTAAATATTTATAATTAATAATTATAAATATATCTCGGTAAGTCCATTCGGTAACCTTAGTCACCGTGAAAATAATCATATTAGAGTTGAAAATGAAGTTTTTACTATATAAACATATTTGAGGAGTGTTCCGAGAAAAATTATATTTTTCGTCTTTTTGTGAATTTATTAAATAATTAAAATAATTAAATAATAATAATATTTTATTATTAAAATTCAAAAATCATGTTTTTAGAAAAATTTCTAAGTATAAACTTTTTACGAAATTTTGACATGACCCGTAAGCTCATACAACGTTTTCCAAGGTTTCAAACCTTATTTTCAACACTTTTTACCAATTCGACACTTTTCGACAAAATTCCAAAATCTCAATCTTTAACGACTACTAAAACGTTTTTCCAAAATATAGTTCAATATCACTTTGTAAATACATTTTCACTTTTAAAAGTCCGTCAAAACTCTTATAACGACTAAATATCGCTTATTAGGCTTTAAGGCTCAATAAGGGTCCATTAAGATATTTATAAGTCCAAAATACGATCCAAGTCCAAAACCAAGGTCCATTTACCTTACATACATAAGCTTCATTACTAATAATTAGATAATAATTCGGGACCACTATAACCTTCCCATTTATGCCATGGCTTATTTAGTATTATTGGTGGTCGTGACGTCCATAAGCTCCACAATACATATATTAAGCTTAACCATAAGCTAATAAGCTACGTATCGTATTCGGTTAATACCATAAGCTATAAAAATAGTCCACAGACATACGCCATATCACAAATAAAGTCAAAATTACTTTCCTAGTGATTTTGAAAAGGGACGTGGCATTTAAGCCCAAAATAAGCTATGAAATAGCTTAAAAATAAGCCTGAATAAGCTATACAAGCTACTATAAAAAATAAGCTTTTTAGCAACATATTTTATTCAACCATCACGACCACAACATCAAAACTTGTAACACCCCTAAAAATGGGTCGCAGCGGAATGTGTTTTCGGGAGCGTTACTTCATAATACCATTGCTCAAGTCATGAGAGAACGACCTCTAACTTTGTCGTTTGAAAAGAAATCTTAAATTATTTAGACTCCAATGCACATCACATAAGCCAAGCATTTAATTCACCTAAGAAAAATATGCTTAAAAAGTGTCCACATAAAGTTGGTGAGTTTATAGGTTTTTGTAACTATAAATGTTGAACCAAAATTTTGTAAAGTATGTGTGACTGTTTCAATCTTTGTATGTTCCCTAAAATGTATGTATGCATGTTCTAAATCAAAGAGTTATAAAGTGTGCATGGCCATTTCAATCCCCAAATAGTCACAAAAAGTTAAGTATAGTTGGACCCCCATTGTTCAAAGTATGTATTGTCACTTTATTCAAGGCAACGTAAATATTCCTGTGTGTATAAAACAATGATTACGATTACTATAAGTTCATGAATACTGCTGCGTAGACTCATCATATATGCCACTTTATTCTAGGCACCGTAATTGTTCGGTGTTTGTGTAAAAGTTGTTGCTCCGTACATGCTATACACGTTCGTTTGGCCCTGGTGATAGCTAATCAACCCGAACGGGGCTGCACCCGAACTAGATTATTTCATAACATCCACGCTTACCCTCCGAGTAATTCACAGTTCAATCCGCTTAAGCTAATCCGTAATCATTTGGGTAAAAGTAAAGTAATGTCCTTGTTTTTAAAAATAAGTAAAACAAGCAATGTATTTCGTCCCAAAATAAGTAATTGAGTATGCAGACCAGTTTGTAAAACGAATTGTAAATGCACATGTAATGAATTCATCCCTTCACTGTAATATGAGTGGTAAACAAGCATGTTCTCAACCCAAAAGTTGTAAAGTATATTTGTTAGGAACCAGTAAAAAACGTGAGGCTATATAAACTCACCTGAGTGATGAAATCGATAACTGTAAATCACAAAAAGAAAATGCGTCACGTTTCGCCCGAATTGATCCTAATAATTATAGGTTGTATGGAGTACTAAGTACTTTTGAATATCTAATACGTATAAAATTTTATATAGAACATCACCATCTAATTGCATTTGTGAAATCATATTTATAAAGTAGAAACATTTATAAATATCTCTTTAGTAAAAATGGCGTAACTTTATCGTTTTAAGTCTGTTTCTTACGTTTCTTATGTTCACGCTTTCGTATTAAGAGGAGTTATCAAAATATTACATTTTCACATTTTAAGTCCTCTGGTGAACAGTACTTTTACTGTTCATATACTTTTATAATAAATTTAACTATCGTAAACTCGTAAACGTCGTATTTTATTCGTTTTAACTCCGATTTTAGTGATTCTTTCGAGCACGTCTTCGTAATTAAAAGTTTTATCTAACTAATGTATTTTTCAAAACTGTATCTAAGATGAATAGTATTTTTACTGTTTCATTAGTTTATATAATATTTTATAAACTATTAATTATGAAACACGGAAAAATCCACAACTCCTTCGTTATTGATCCAAAAATTATGATTCTTAATGTTTTGGAATCCTAAAAATATGTAATATCTGTGAAAAATAACCATTCATTTATATCAGAAGTGGTTTGTAATAAGTTTTTATAAAATTTCTTTTATAAAAGCGTTTATTATCGTATAACTTGAAATTAGCGTATCTCCTTCGTTATAAATCGGGTTTTCGAGTTCTCTGCATGCCTACGATCGTCATGACATATAGTATTTTATAAAAATATAAAATAAATACATTATTTTTCGAATTTGATCAGACCCTTTTTGATATTTTTGTTAAAATGTGTTTAAACTTGTTTTGTAACTTTTTAGTTTAGTAACTTTGTTACAAGTCCTTTACAACAACTTATACCACATGTATTACATACTTAAGGTCCTTAGTTCATGATTTGTCTAAATATTATCCAAGAATCACAAGGATTCTAAGTCTTCAATTATTTTGTTATAACCTTTAATAAGTTTACATTTTAAGTAACTAGTTTATATATACTTTTTATACATAAATCACACTTGTACAATACTTATACTTCCATTCCAACATGATATTAACATCCATATAACATATGTAAAAGTATACCAAATTATAATCAAGTGTAAAAATCCATTTTACAAGTTAATAAGTTTCCTAGATGGTGATTCACTATATAAACACTATATACATATAAAATCATGAATGTAAGAGTATTAAGGTTTTTTAGATAAATGATCGTGCCGGATTCTCACCGTAACTACTATATAATATATATTAAAATATAAAATATATATCTAAGTGTAAAAACCAACAATCAATGATACCGAGAAGTAGTATAGAGCTTTCCCGGTCGTTAATCCCAACGATGGCTGGTGTGGAGATGGTAAATTTCGATACGAATCGAAGATTTTGAGTTTGAGGATAGGAATTGGTTTTTTGGGAAGTTGAAAAGTCAAAATTAAACAATAACGGACTAAACGTGTTAAGGAAAACCTAAAAATTATGAAATTAAACTAAAACATGAAGCCCCGGATCCCGATTTAAAAAGGGGGCAAGGGAAAACCTAAAATCTTTAAAAATAACCCTACGGAAAATTTTCCACTTCTAAACTACTCTACGGGTCAAATAACGAAGATTGAAAAAGACTAGACCGAAAACGGAGCTCGTTTGACCCAAAAACGAGTCAAAAACGTCATAAAATTAATTTTAAAATTTAAATAAATTAAAAATATTCTAACTTAAAAGAAAATGTAAAAAATTTCAAAATCGGAGTTAAAAAGCGAACAAAACGGTAAGAAACGAAAAAGTCGAACTCGTAAACGAGCCCGGAACTGAAATTTGGGCAAAAATCACCCTACACAAGTTTTAATAATTTTCCTACAAACTATTTGATTAAAGAAAATTTTCTAAAAAAGAAAAATAATTTTTTGTTAATTTTTGTATTTTTTATGAATTTTGAAATATTAAATACTAATTAAAACTAAGAAAATAGAAAAAGACAGAAAATATAAGTGCAAAAATTCTGGAAAAATCAAAATAAATAAAGAAAAAGTTGATAATTCTAAAAATATAAAAACGCCTAATTTTTACTGTAGCAATTAAGAGTAATTAAACTAATTAAATTAAACCCTAAATTAAATTAATTAAATTAAATAAACTAACCTAGTTAACTGTTAGGGACTAACAGTGTAATACCCCTAAGGACTAACTGAGCAAAACTAACCTAACTAAAGGTACTAACAGAATTAACTAAGAAATCCTAAAATTACACTAACAGTCCCTAAAAGCTAGCCCGACTTAAAAACTAGTCCTAAATTCTAAAAAGTGCTTATTTCTAAAAACTCAGAAAAGCAAACTTAATAAGCAACTTATGGGGAGCATTTTTAATAAAGGCACTTGTGTCTAGTGTGTTCTAAATAAGCCAGAAAATAAGCTTGTTTTGGGCAGAATGCCAAATAAGCTTAAAAAGCTTGTTTGGCTTATTCTATGGATTTAAAGGGCTAAAATAAGCTGAACTAAGAACTAACCTAATATTATAAGCTAAGATTACCTAAGTTAACTAAGTTTGACTAGAATAAGCCCTATAATAAGCTGAAACAGAAAATAAGCTAAACTGATTTTTTAAGAGAAAAACAGTTAAAGAGGGACTTTTAAGCTGCAATTTGACTATTCTAATAAGCTACTTAAGGGGAACAAGCTATTAGTCCTAAGAATATAACCTACAAACTACTCTAAAAAGCAAAAAAAAACTAATGCTTAATTGTACCATAAGCTAGAAATTGGGGCTGCTACTTGGTGCTCAGCACCAGGGCAAATAGCAAAAGGCATGAGGGGCTTTTTGGCTTAAGCCAAATAAGCTCAAAATGGCTTAATTTTTGAAAACAACCTCAAACAGATTTAGAGAGATGGGAAATGAGCTTATGCTCAAAAAATTAGCTTTTAAAAACAATAAATAGCTGCTGATAAATCAGCTTAAAAAGGGCTTTTCCACAAAATAAACTTGACATTTTTGCAGCCTCAAGGTTTTGACCATGGTTTTGACAGAGCAAATCTCCTTGTATGCTGCATTTGGCTTCTAAAATAGACAAAGTAAACAACCTAATAACTACTTAATCTAACCTTAAACCAATCACTAACCTATGACTTTTATTTTAACAGAAAAATGAACCAATCAATAGAAAAAAACTCAAATGCCACATTTATACTTAAAAACTTTTGATTTACTTAACTAAATGGCCTGAGATTCTCAGCCAAAGATGGCTGAGAGTTCCAAACCCATGCACATCCCCTTTTTACCCATTTTGCTCTTTAAGCCAAACACCCCTTTAAAGTAAAGAAAACTGATTTAACTGAATTTAAACTAAAATAAAACTTGATAAACTTGATTATGAGTAAAGTTTAACAATTTAACACATATTTATCTAAGATTAACAGGTTTAGAGAGTTTAATATAAATTTAAAATTTTTGACAGTAATAAACAAAACTTCAAAGAGAACTTTCAAATTTTCATTGACATAAAAGAGATTACAACTCAAATGTGAGAAAAGACTGAATACTAGATTACAATGCTAAACATAAAGTTTAAATTCAAGTAAAAAAAAAGAAAAAGGGTCTCCCTCATTCGGCTTGTGTTTCTTCAATTTATAGAAGTCTCTCTTGCTTCCTTCTTCTTCTTGTTGTGTTTCTTGTGTGTGTACATCCTCAGCAACAATTCCCAGCCCTAGGATTGCAAGTGTGTTTCTTTTGAGCTATATCCAGCCATTGATTTTTCTTGGGTTGAGGGGGATTGCCAGCGTGGCATTTAAACAGGGAAATGGGTGTGGGTTTAGGGTTAGGACTGGATTTAGGAGGGGTTGGGTAAAAGATTGGGTGGTAACATGTGATGGTGAAGGTTTTGAGGTGGTGGCGGGAAAGGTTGAGAGGGGGGAGCGTTTATTGGTTAACAGGTTTAAAAAGTTTGAAAAGAACAAGAAGAACCCCTCGGGTTTCACTAACTTGCCATTTCGTTTGTTTCTTTTTTTTTAGTTATAAAAGGTTTGAAAGATAGTCGCAAATAGTCCTTGTGTTTTATTAAAACAAAGATATAAAAGGTTTTAAATAATGGCAGTTTCAGCCCTTGTGTTTTATAAAGAGATAAAAGTTTTGGAAACTTGCAAATTCAGTCCCTTATATTTTTAAAACACTTTTTCTTTTTACAAACATTTTTAAACTTGACAATTTAGGTCCCCAGGGTTTATAAAAAAA